>OZ022582.1:19530847-19575847 GCA_963669155.1 Arbacia lixula | reverse complement strand
GATACAAAATTGTAGTAAGAAGGGTTTAAATATCCAATGGTCAGTGCAGTGCACTAACTGAAACCTGCTCATAAATGGTCCAATACTAATGGCTGGTGTATCCCGGTACTTAACCAACAATAGACCGCTAATGCGGCTCGCATCGTCCGGCGGTAAAAAGTTACCGACAAAGGACAAAAGGGACAAAGCCACTGGCCGGTAATTATGAGTGATCGACCAGCAACATATTTAGCATTAAATTCTAAACTTAAATCAAAAGATTTTAGGAATGATCCAGTAATTATATATCATGCAATTCTTAAGATACAACATTCTCTGAACAATTGTTTTCATATGTGCTCTTCAGCTATGACATGGCTATCAACTTGTAAACATGTTAGTTCTGCATAGAGCATGCCAAATCATGATCTGGGATTTTATGCAAATCAAATATGCTATAAGGCTGCAAATACAAAATGCAGCATATAAACAAACTCAAATGGCCAATAACATAAATATATATCAGCATACAAAATACGCTTGCATAAACATAGCACATATGCAAATATAAAGAAAAAGCTCTTGAATGAAATATGGTACACAATTTCCAAATTCAACATACTTATTACAATAATAATTATTCATTAATCCATTTAAGCTATTTTCAATACCACCGCTATCCTAACACAACATTAATATCAAACATATAACAAACATTTTAATGCTAATGGTAATGAGAGGGTTCATACAGTTTTCCTTTCTCTGGAGAAACCAACAGATGAGAGGTCGAACCCTTCAAAGAATAAGCCATCAGCCAAGTTTGTGGTATGAAGACTGTGTTCTCATTAACACTACCGTGGCACATTCCCAGTACCCCCTCCCACACGAAGGCTGGTATTCTCTTATTACAGCACATGCACTCATCATTCAAACACATTAGGTGCTGACATTAATAAAAGACTCTAACCCTGAATGAAAGAAAAGGCCCAACCACAATCCATCAAGGTTTAACTAACATTTGATGGCTTATATATTAACAGAAGAGACCATGAATACATTAGCAGAATTTAATACAGTGTATGATGTAAAAGTTGATGGATAATAGTAATAAACGGGAACCCCATTATCATTGTAGAACCAGTCCACCGTGACTGGCTTGTGAGCTAATCTCTTATTTGATTTCAGGATCATGTAACTAACTTATCTCAAAATACAGTCGTTGGAATGAAATGAGACCAGGAGAGGTGATGATGGCAGAACGTTCTGCTATGATTCCAGGTGCCATCATCGTAACCACTCTTTTCCCTCGACTACTTTGTTTAAATGTTCTGTTTCATTTCACTGATGGCTCAATCACAGTTAAAGATCAACTAGAACTGAGTAGTCCATCTGATATTATTTTTGAGGAAATGCACATTACTAAAGAAGATTCTTCATCCATTGCCAGTTGTGGAAAGACATGATGCTGGTTTCAAAGCACCGGCAATGCTCTTCAGCTGGTTAAAATAATGCCATTGTTACAATGGTCACACAATCAACGGACTGGTCAATGTTAACTCATCACAATAAGATTCATTTTCTAATCAGTTTCACTCAATTTATGGACTATTGATAAAAACACACATCCAATGTCTGAATATATATGTATGACATTTGTTAACAGACACAGCTACAAGACAAAAGCACACAACATTAATGTTAACAAAGATTAAGAAAAGTCTCCCATCCTGACATGCCCATTGATGAAACACCATCAAAATGTCAATGTCATTGCTTTCCTTTAAAGTGTTGCAAATTTGTAGGATTTGTCACAGTCTCCTCTGCCTAAGTGCTCATATCCAGAAAAAAGTATGAATTTAGTGAGAGCGGGTGACTAATAGGCGTGGTAGATCAACAGTAATGGGAGAGACCTAATGCCATTCTGAGCCTACCTGTCATGTGTGATCAATCACAGCTGGTTTATTAAGTGTGAAATCAAGTCAGGTTTTTTTTTTCAGCTTTCTGGGCGTGCATTAAGCCTGGGATTACACCCACCACCATGCATGAGCATCTTGCTGACACTGTCCCTGTCATGTTTCATGTTGGCCTCACTAGGCATATAACTTCATCAACTAAAAAAAAGTCTTAACCCTTACACCATGCCCTGAAATCTCTATTGGTTTACTACATGCCAAAGGTAATGAGAGAGTTCAAATGCTTTTTGGTGTTAGGTAGCAATGATGAATGACAACTGACAGGCATTACAATGAGCATTCGAGAGCAGGAATACAAAACCATTTAAGAAGAATTAAGTAGGATACTCAATAGGGGAAATATAATTTGTCTGTACTACATGCAGTTGGTTCCATAAAGAATACATGATGCATTACATACTCTGTGTTGGAAAGGAGTGATCCATATCATCATATCAAAAGTTAGTAGGATATAATATAGTCAAAGGGAAGATATATTGCCATATATATGTACAACATATGTACAACATGCATTTGGTTCACAACTTCAACAACTAAATGTTATAGGACTACCTCTTCCATACATGAAAAGAGGAATAAGTAGTTGTACAAACTTTAATACTTCATGCCATAGAATCAGGGTGAGGTATGAAAAACTGAAACAGAAAACAACATAGCTTTATCACATCCCCTATTTGAAAATGAAATCCCACCTATTCAAGGAAATATTTTTTTTTTGTGGATACAAGCTACTGTTTGCAATTAATCTAGCCCATTAAGCACAATATTTTCTGAATTCCAACTGAAAGATGAATCTGTATAGACAATGGTGATTCATTATCTAATGAAGATAATACTGATATTTGGAATGGTTGACTGCAGTGTACATATATGTTAATTGGCTCCCTGCAATGTATATCATACAGTTCAATACACTGTATTGTCCATGCTCACAATTTTAGTAAAGATGCTGTATCAGTACTGTGGAGCTGAATATTAGCTGGCACATTTTTTGCCCTCCAGTGATTTTATGGAGAATAGTTCAGTGCAAAGGGCATTCCTCCATGGAGAAGTGCCATGTTATTGCTGGTTATTCAGACCTTACACTATTACTGTGAGTTATGGGTGATATTGGTGTTGAGCTTGTCATGACGGCATTCCACAGCCTATCAGCACATTACTCATACTTCAAAAACAATCTGAGCTTGGTAGAAATATCAAATTTCCCTACCATTCATAGTTACGATACTTCTATCTATATTGTAGGTAATATTATATTGTATTGTGATAACATTACCCAAACAGCTTCTTGAGACACAATTGTATAACAACTCGCTGTGCTAGTCTTATCTGTATATACAGACACATGCTTTGAACATAGTGGCCCAAGTGAGTCTGCGCCGTCAGACTATGCCCTTGGCTCATGTTCAGAGTATCATTCTATTCTATCAAATTCACTTGTTCCCATCCAAGTATCAATTCAGCTTCAGCGAGGCCTAACTATAATCTGCAGGTAGAATCAGGTTTGGTCACTATGATCAGAGCATGGACAGATACATGTAGAGAACTTAGATTATGACTGATAACCAACATAATGTTCAAATGATGAAATTGGAGGTGCACTGAGCAGGTAATTGAACACTAGTAGATCAATCAATAGTGTATCTATATCACTAAACATTAGCTCGTTGTTGCTCGCCATTAGATTTTGAGGCTTTGCGTACCTCGTCCAGTTAGAATGTCAAAATTTGCTTTGAATCTGCTGTAACTAAAGGAGTGTGGCTTAATTGCACAGTATATGGAATCTTAATTTTTGTCTATACAGCAGGTAATGCCGGCATCTAAATTTTTAGTATCTGAGAGCATGAGTGAGTGAATGTTCAGATCTTTCTTTGTACTAACTATTCAAAAGAAGATACACATTATTCCTCGCTCAGCTCCTAATTATTTTGTAAACATGTACTCCAAATCAAAATATTGAATTTCCTTGAAATAACCTTTGGTATCTAATCGCTAAGACCCATTATACAGCTTCATCTCCAGGTTACAAATCATTGTTATCTCTCCCCTCTCTCTCTCTAATCCAGTGGTATGTCTGCTGGCTTCAAACAAGTTAGGTCAGTTTATCACAAGTCAATACCATAAGAGCATCCATTACAATCAGTTGTTTGTGGATTACATAACATGTACAATTAAGGGATTGCTAGGGAGGCATACTCCAAAGCAATGTGATGAAATTGGGTGACTAACAAGGAAATGCTTTACCCAATTACAAAATCAAACCAAAAGCCATTATCATAGTAAAAGAAATACAGCACAAGCACTGTTGAAAAACAGGAAGCATCTTCAAAATGTTACTTTAGCCTTTTCCATTAATTTGATCTTAAGTGTGCCTTTTTTTCCCCATTTAACATAGCTATTAAAAGTATTGGACACATCATTTTTCCGTAATGTATGCATGTCAGCAAGATGGTTTATTTATTGTAACATGAAAGATTCTGAAAAAAAAAGAAACCTACATGCACATAACTGATTTTGAAAATGTCCTGGAAGTATTTTCAAAATGTAGAACCGTTCAAACTTGTCTGAAATCTTCAATCTTCTTCTCTTACTTTCTTGTCACAGGCAGAGCTGACATGTACATCACGTGTGTATTGGCTCACTGGCATACTTGATGCTACCAAGATATGGTTGTGACATATAGAGCGGAAAAAGGTGCCCTACTTTCAATATCAGAATACAGAAATCGTATCCCACTGATGATGATTGGAAAAGACTCACTATGTTGACAAAGTGCTCTACACTCCTGTCTTGATTAAATATTCTCCATCTTGCCCCCCAAAGGCAGTCAAAACCACAATTTCAGCCCATTTCCATGTTTTTGAAATTATGTCATTGCAAAGCTTCAAACCAAACCACAATTCTTTTTTTTTGTATGTGTAATAGACAGTATGATAAACTGATACCATGTCACTTATGTCTCAAATAAAATATTCCTGTTTTGCCCAACTGGTAGTCATATCCAAACATTTCAACTTATTTGCATTTCATTTGTTGTAATTTGATTTGAATATACACAACAGCTCAAAGGAATTGGCATAGGGAAAGGGAAAGGGAAGGAGCTGCAGTTTTGAACCGCAGTATATTTTGTCCAGTTCAGCATGAAACACAATGCTTTTTACCCTAAACCTTTCCCTATGCCAATTCCTTTGAGCTGTAGTGTAGATTAAAATGACATTACAATTTACATTTTCCCACTGCTTAAGTGAAATTTGATATGACTAACTGATATCATACATCCAACTCATATTACACTCCTGTCACGAGGAGTGCAATGCATTATCACAGCTCCTGCTTCACATGCAAGAGAGAGAGAGAGAGAGAGAACAGTATAATATAATAATTAACTACATAAACTTTATGGGACTAACTGTAATATTGAGTGGAAGGCACTTCCACAGATTCTCCCTCTCTCTCTCAAAGTCCATTTTCGAATGAGAACTATTTTCAAATGAGAACCACAATGTATAGTACAATGTGGGTTACACTCCCTAAGCTCCAAGTGATCATATATCACTCTACTAAATCATAATACACATAGCTTGAAGCAATCCAAAATCATGGCACACCTTACCAGTGAAACCATTGTTAGATGTTTATACATAAATTCTTTTCAAAACACGCATAATATATAGAAAAGCTCTGATCTTTGAATACTCAGAAAATAGTGGATGTAAAGAAAAACATCTATGACAACTGATTTTACATCTCTCTGAGAGATCTACTGAGCCTCATGTCATATATGTAGAGACTTGTACATGTTTAAATCAGATATGATATAATTTACATGTTGGATACATCTCAGTACATAACTCCAATAGTTGTAGTCACACACCATTCTGTAGCTTCTGGCAGCTGTTTACAGAGCTAAATTGGTCATCATCACATCCATTAATCATAGTAGGCTTATAAAGCAAACATCATTTTCAACAAGAAACAATATTATTACAAATAAGGTTGTGACACAATATGTTTGCAATATATTGGTATTTTTAGAATTAAACATTGTGTCAGTTTGCTCACTTAGAGAAAGATAGTGTACTTTAACCCCATTGCGTGCAAGGCTAAATTGTTGCTAGATGAGACTTGCACATATTATTCATACAATCAAAACTTAATATAATATATCAACAGTTATTGATATTAAGTCTTTTGATATCAGGAGAAAAAAGAATTGAACATAACATCTCTTCTTGGGGCCTGCTACATGAAATCTGTAACAAATTTTGTCCTTAGATTTTCCCTACATGCATTGTGTAGGCCTATGATATCCATTTTCTGCAGTACAGATTTTACAATTATCATAAAGAGCATAACTAATATACACAAATGTGGATTAGTTAGTTGCTCCAGAATGCTGCATGGAAAATGTGCTTGAGCTAGTGGCTGGTTAAATAACATTGCATGAGCATCATAATGTGGATTTATTAAATGGATTTAAAACTCTATAGGATAAAGATGCCGAGCAGACCAGACTAACCTCTGAAATGAGAGCAGCATCCTGAACTACATCTAGGAATTGATATGATATTCCCATTTCATTACGGCAGTCTCCAGACTTGTGACAAAATGAGGTCATATAATGCAACTCAGGAAAAATATCAATCATGCTGCTGGCACAGAGTAGATTTTTAATGAAAGAAAACAAAAGAATGATTTTATACAGTGTGTGCTGCGCCAAAACTGAACAAATCAGCATACAGCTTGTAGATAGTAGCGGTAGATTAACCCATGCAAAGTACAAGTACACTGTATATAATATTAGTATGCTTGCACATGTTCTCACTCATGCTGTTAGTCCTTGCATAACATAAACTCATGACACTGAACAACAGAAATAAAAGAATAATGCACATTTAACTTATTTATAATCTGAAAAAAATTGTGTAAATGTGTGAAAATTTTTATTCTATTATCTGTGCTCTATCATATGTATGTACATGAAAGTTTCTATGTATGTTTGTATTCGCTGCATGTTTGTATGTATGTATGCATGATTATACAATTGCTACCTATCTGTCTGTATCATGTATCATGATCTGTATCATGTATAATGGACCCATCTACCTATGCATCTATCTTTCTGCATTGTTTCAAATATTCTCTAAATATCTACCTCCATGTATCTATCTATCTATCTATCTATCTATCTATCTATTTATCTATCTATCTATCTATCAATCTATCTACCTACCTACCTACCCATGCATCAACCTTTCTGCATTATTTAAAATATTCTGTATCTATCTTTCTATCTATCAATACATCTATCTTTCTGCATAATTCCAAAGTACAGTTGTATTATTTCTTTATTAAATATGCAGGGTAGTTCCCTCATATTGACAGTTGTTTTCCAGGGGAGCCCTTTACACCCACTTTACACCATATCCTGAACAGGTACACATTAAGGGTACATAGAGAGAAGTAGACATATTTGCAGTGCATTTCAGAACACCTCTATAGAAGTAGATATGACTGACATCTCCCATCTTGTCTGAGCACAGCTGAAACCCTGGGGAAGGAGGCATTTTTTGGCATAATGAGCAAAAATTGTGGAGGGACATTAGCATAATCTCTTTTTTTGAAAGTTCATGGCCGAGTCAAGTGAGTGCATGGGTCTCCTGAGTCAGGAATCTTAAAGTCTGGATGTTTTCTTAAGACTCCAGACACAATCATCCACTCAAGGAGTGCTACCATGAGATGCAAACATGGTAGCCTACACTCCAGGCCCATACAAGATATTCTACCAACCCGCGACTGATAATCATTGGCGTTTACTTTGAAGAGAAAAAAAAATCATACCTAAAATCATGTCAAAACATTGATGCATTCCAGGGGAACTAAATAATAATAATGAATAACAACATTTATATAGTGCTTATCACAAGTAATTTCTCTAAGCACTTTGATAAGGAAAAGAGGCGGAAAGGGAATCTTATATTGCCATTCTTTAAAGATAAACACTGCCAAATAAAGAAATTCAGATGCTACTTCATGGACAGGCTAGTATTGCATGTTCTTGAAAGAATCGTGCACATGCCCTACAAATTGCAAAATAAAAGTACATTCCGCGCACTGGAACTGAAGATGTCAATGTCAACTTACCATCTAGTGAAAAGTAACCACGGTAATGGAAAGGTAAGTAAGAATGAAAATGATGACTATATAATATATCACATCTCATAACATATTAATATCAGAGTGATTAATCTTGTTCTTACAACAGCCACCAAGTTCCATAAATTCCAGTCTGAGAACCATTTATTTAACCTGGAAAACATATCAATGCCAACATTGAAATCAAGCAATTCATACTCATAAGGCACAATGGAGTCTTAAATAACAACTAATTAGAAAGTACTTTTATAATGTTGAAATACTATTGTCTATAATGTGTCTTTAGAGTTTTTACACCATCAATTAAAATGTGTTGTTTTTATAGATCAACAACTGTCATATCCTCCTTGATAAGCAAAATGTCTTGGACTGGTGTTTATTTATGATTCATTTTTTCCCTGAATTAATCAATAAAATCAATATCAAGTCCTGTTCTGTATCCAAACAAAGCCAGGCATGATACTTGACTTCACTCAGAGCACTAACATTCCCAAAACAACCCATCAGCATTACAACATACTGCAATGACCACACACTCCATAAGTCTGTACAAGAACACAATGTGCTCTAGATCTCAATAGGGGCATCTTCATTAGCCCAATGTGGCGAAATAGCTAGCTAGTTCTGATCGAGATAGCCTAGCCAGATCACAAAATAGCTAGCTATTTATGTCTTCATTAGCCAGATCCGGCAAAATAGCTAGCTATTTGGTTGAGAAAATTTCCGAAGAAATCTTGGGCTAGATGGCCAAATAGTGAGCTAGCTCGGAGCTTCTTCATTAACTTGAAAATTTTTTGACACCAGCATGCATCAGCATGAACTGGGGCATTGTTTTCATTTGATTTTTATACGTGGGTAAAAGGCGAGCTCACAACCGAAGCCATGCGATGCGTCAACATCAGGATAATTAATGCATCCCGAGCTCAAGCTTACGTATCGCAAGTTTTGAGCTAATGAAGACGCGATTGCAACTTCAGGCTAGTTTCCCGGATCAGCAAACTAGCTCGCTATTTCGTCTGAACGGGCTAATGAAGATGCACCAAATAAGACGGCTCGCATTGCCTGGAATGGAGGCTAGGAGTCTATTCCCTCTGTCCCAGGTGCTCACGTTTCAATCGTGGCAGCGGGGTTGAGAGCGGAATGGATTGGCACGCACACAGATACGACCAGGTGAGCAAGCACTGACAGCTATTTATAAGAGTGGACAGGTGGGGGACGTCTTAGCCCGGATCAGAGATCACAGCAGGTCTCATCAGACACGGCCATCCCTGACTCGTATACAGTCACAAACACTTCTCTGAAGCAATGGGTCTGAAACCAAAAAGACTAGCTGTCATAGGTTTGAACATTAAAGTATATGCTTCAAATTAATTCAATTCATGTTTTTCTTTTTCTCTCTAAAAAACATACAGAGGTACAATAGACACACACTTTGTGAAAGTCTTTTAATTGAGTCTGTCTGAAGACTAATCTCTAATCATATACAGACACATGCTTTATTGAGAAAGTGTTTCAATTGAGTCTATGTCTCAAGACTGATCTCTCACCATACACAAGTCTTGTCTTTAGAGACACATGCTTTATTGAGAAAGTGCTTCAATTGAGTCTATGTCTCAAGACTGATCTCTAACCATACACAAGGCTTGTCTTTACAGGCATATGCTTTATTGAGAAAGTGTTTCCATTGAGTCTATGTGTGTAGGCTAATCCCTGGCTATCTGAAGAGAGTGTAGCCTAGTTTATAGTGATGGATGAGGGGCTTGGAATCCGTGGTGATTGCTTTTTCATGAGAATGTTATCTTCAAGAGTTATCTTGAGGTGTGTCATGAATGTGTGATGAATGAGCCTTACCCTGAGAGGTGTTGTGACCTCTCGACACCAAACATGAATGTACTTCTAAAAAGATAACATAAACATTTTCAGAAATCTCGAAATATCTGGGTTGCACCAGATCATTATCACATACTTTACTGCCCTACAAAAGGAAGCAAGTGAGAAATCACTCAAATTTGAGTTATTGATGTTTTAGATTATACCCAGCTCTCGGTACACACAGGTAAAATCTGTGAAAGGACCATTTATCTTGCTATGAGACATTCAATCGAGCATGATGTGGTATTGCATTGATGCAAATGCAAATATGACCGCGGCTCACTTAACTCATTTACAAGAAAAATCAAGTTGGTTAATTGCTTCCTTTTGTCAAAGTGGGGCAGTGTACATACTTGCATAATCTGGAAGACTTGGTTTTATACACTCTATTCTATACATATCCAACATGGTGTGTCACATTATATCTAACACAATGCCAATGCCTAAAAAGTCATTTAATATGATTTAACAAATAAATGGAGGACTCTAGAAGCTTTGTATGCATAGAGCAATTTCAATCTCAACCCCCAATTTGAAGTTTCCTTAATTTACTCACGTCTCCTGCACTTTTATAAAAATGCAACTTTCTCCTTAAATCTTAATCCTTCGTGTTACATGTATCTGCCCCTAAATCCTTCGATAGAATAGCATGCAAGAATGCGGGGAATAATCAAAAGAGGGGGGAAAAGCAGGAAAAGGAGAATAGGTTGGAGTCTACCTACCAATTCCTTTTAATTCTATGTGATTAATTCATGCATGGTGAACAATCGGAGCTTAAAAAGCCACTGCTCAAGAATTGCATATGGTCTTACAAGCAGGTGAAAAGTTTAAGGTGTTCTCCTCTTTTGTTTGGGGCTTGTATGAACACCCAGGGCAAGAGGAATGAACTTATTCTGATCCAGCACTGTCCAATGGTATGTGGAAATAACACAGGGTGATTGACCCCCCACAAGCCAACAGAGAGCCCTAGCAAGAAACAAAAAAGCCCCTCACAAAAAAGTATTTTGCTCATCATGACATTAGGTTTGAAGAGTATAGCCCCCCCCCCCCTCCTCCAAAAAAAAAAAATAATAATAATACAAATAAAAATAAAAAAGATCTGTAAATGATACTTACTTTTTAACACTGCTTACATAAACATTGATAAATTCATTCATTTTCACCACACTTTGTATGAATAATATATCTTTGTATGTTACATTCTCATGGCCCACATTTATACAATGGACTCTATTGAAGGCATAGCCTGCATTTACATCACATATCTACTACATCAAATAAGAAATGGAGGACTTTGCTTTGAACAAGAGAAAAGTGAAAATGGGATGTCATCTCAAACAAAGTATGCTTTTGTTGATGTTTTCTTTCTAGGTTTAAAACTGAGGTGCTCTGTCTAAGAACTTCTATGCACCTGCTAGACATCCTTACTATCAGCAAAGAGCATATGATTATATTGCTAGATGTATCAAGTGTCTGATACATTCACAGGGTATAGATATGTCTCCTTCAATTCAATTGACTTGCATGCTGCGTGTATGATAAATGCATGCATATATCCCCCTGATACCTAATACTGCCTTGCCCACTGCACCACACTACTTTGTGGTGTCCGATGTCTTCTCTATTGAAATCCCAGCACAGTGTAAGTGCCCTTTTCCATCCCCCACTATTCCATATATGGATAGTTCCACCTGGCCTACATCACGATTGCTGACATTTTTTTCATCATTCAAAATGGATTAACAATTGAATGGAGAAATGACTGTGACAATATCAGAAACTCTGCATTATGTACTTTTCTTTTTCTCTTTGATTTGCCCTGAAGCGCCTTGAGCATCAAATTAAGATGGAAAGTGCGCTATATAAATTCTATGCATTATTATTATCATTAACTTTCTTAATTTATTTATTAATTCACTGATTGACTATTCTATTGGAAGGCTAACGTCTTCACTGATTCAAAATGATGTTCTTCCAGAAGGCACTGACCATATTTATAATCATGAATATATTGAACATATTGAATATATTGAATATATTGAACATGTTGAATATATTGAATATTATATTAAACATATTGAACATATTCACTAGGAAGCCTTAATTTTCTTAGACCACATTAAGTTACACCACATAACTTTATGGGGCACGAAATAAATCATCTGTGATTTTCATCACAGAATCACAACAGTGGGTGAGTTCACTTATTCGCTGTCATTATTGTGGACAAATCAGTATACCATAGTGATTCTTGTTCAATAAACCATGTAGAAAAAACACATCCGTCTGCTATATATTTCAAGATTTCACATAAGAAATATAATTTGTCAATGGTTTAATCATTTTGAAGTGAGATGTACCCATGTTTGAAGACATGCAATGATGGTTGATGTGACCTATAATGTACTGGATCACAATGTGAGCTCATATCACATGAAGCTGAAGTGAAACTACTGTAGATTACCCACTCATCCCAGTCCTTGCCCATGAGACGTGACCATGACACGCTGGAGGACCTCCCAGGATCTTCCCCTCAAGAAAACAGTCACACCAGATTGGTCTGACTTGATGGGGAGCTAGGCCATTGATTTGATTGACAATTACAATCATGGGATAGATTGGGAGTTTAGAGACACAAATTTCTCTGTATGATTAAGTCATCTTTTCTTCTTGTTTTTCTTTTTTTTTTCTTTTTGCAGGCAGAGATTTTCAGGACATGGGTGGTTGCAGATGGTTCCATTATGGTTTCTCTTTCACATCTAATTGTACCTTTCTAGTCATTGAAATCTGTTCAGCTGTCACACCAACACAATGAAATGAAAGATAGCATAGAAGTACCTGTGCTATCACGGCATGACACAGAATTAGGCTGGCTTCAAGGCTTCAAGGCATTTCTAATCAAAATTCTTCAGTAAGCACTCGAGGTCTGGATATAGTAGACTAATAATTCTCTAGTACAGACTGAGAGAGGACTTAGGCAGTGTTTATCAACTTTTCAGAAATTTAAACACGTTTCCAAACTGTTTCCAAACACGTTTCCAAAGGCCTTAGAACACGTTTCCAAACGCGTTTCCAAACGTGTTTAAAAAAGCGGTGCGTTTATCAACTCCAAAGGCCTTTACAAACGCGTTTCCAAATGCATTTAAAAAACGGTGCGTTTATCAACTCGATCGCCCAAGTTGAAAACCGGCCTTGTCACCAAAAACACGTGGTTTAAACACCTTTCAAAACAGCTTAGCGTTTTTCTCGCTTCTTTAAACACGTTTCTGGTTTAAACGCGTTTAGGATCGTACAAATTTGCGTGTTTCAAAACAGCTTTCCAAGCCCCATAATCAAAACGCGTTTGCGTTAATCAACTAGTTTAAACGTATTTGGAAACCTTAATTCTACCAAAAAAAGAGTTGATAAACATGCCCTTAGAAGAATCAAAAAGTGGCTGTCTCATGTTGGAGTAGAAATGTCAAACAGTCTGGCAATCACTTTGTAGGGCTTATAAGAACTACTCATCCACAAAATTTTATAAGCTGGACTTTAGATCTACAGATATGACAACCAGGAGACACTGACTTTGTAACATCAGCATTTGTCTGATCTTACTGCACTTTCCGAGATCTTCAGAGTCCTTTCATTGTATTGTCACGTAGATGTCCTTTAATGGGGACCACAGTAAAATATGTGATATTTGGGCAAAATAATGATATTAACATAATATGTTGACAGAGAGAGAGAGGGGGGGGGGAGGGAGAGAAACAGAGACAGGGAGAGGGAGAGAGAGAGAGAGAGAGAGAGAGAGAGAGAGAGAGAGAGAGAGATGTAGAGAAAGACATTTCCCCAGAAAGAGAGGGGATGGGGAGAAAGAGAGGGAAAGCCAGCCAGCCATGCAGACATAAACAGAAACAGGAGACAGATAGAGGGAGAGAGATAGAGACACAGAGAGACAAAAAGAGAGAAAGATGAAGGACAGACAGAGACAGACAGCCAGAAAGACATACATAAAGACAAAGAAAGAGAACTCTTAAGACAGGGATGGGGAGGAACAGAGAGAGAGAGAGAGAGAGAGAGAGAGAGAGAGAGAGCGAGAGAGAGAGAGAGAGAGACAGCTATATCAGGTATACCTGCTGTAACCACAACCTAAACTAACACCAGCCTGAGCTAGCTGTGACGTCTACCTGTCTATCCTGAGCTTCACATGTCACTAATATAGGTCTGAAGGCAGCTGCTCATAAGCTGCATTCACACACACACACACACATACTGCACTTACTGTACGACCATTTCATACCACACAGTTATCTTTCTAGAGAATAAACAATATAAAATACCGTGCTTGAAACTTAGCATTCCATGAAACAGCAGATCAAATGTGAGGATTTAAACCTCAAACAATGATCTACAGAACTACAGGCATGGCAGTATTGACATAGGCAATAAACTCACCACATGAAACAATTAACTACTGAAATAAAGTTGACATATTCAATCATTCCTGGTGTTTTGTTTGATTCATTTGTGTACATATAAGCATACAATACACAGCTTGATACTTCGCATTTCATGAACCAGTGGATTCACTGATTCAGGATGAAGACCTCACTATTTTTTAAAATCATATTTTTATCCTAAAATGGAACAGACAAGACATTATATATCAAAAAAGCGTCAAAACACATTCAATGAAGAGCAATAATTATGCCATTTGAAGAGCAAAAGCATGAATCTCAACCATTCCAGCATGTTGCCAATTTGAAGATTTAGTGATCATGTGACCCATATTTCACTTTGAAAAATCAGTACGAAGGTAATGCCTATCACTAAAAGACAAAAATGGCTTTATCTTGTGCAGATATGTAATCCATCTTTTATTACCGCTAGCACATGATATCAAAAGATATAGCCTTAAAATGACATATTGGTGGGACCATCGACCACACTACAGCTCAAAGGAATTGGCACCGGGTAAAGGGAAAGGGAAGAAAGGGAAGGCACCATGATTTTGAACTGCGGTATATTTTGTCTAGTTCAGCATGAAACATGATGGTTTTTTAGGCATCCTGTTTCATGCTGAACTAGAAAAAATATATCGCGGATCAAAATCACGGTGCCTTCCTTTTCTTCCCTTTCCCTTTACCCGATACCAATTCCTTTGAGCTGTAGTGTAGGTACTGAATGGGTTAAGTTTGGGATGTCCACATAAAAACTTACAGTCTGTTGTAAATTTGAGTCAATGGGTAAATATCTGTGGTTTTGTTTGATGAGTGAGTGAATGAGTCTCACCTCTGGCCAGCTTGCGAGTGAAGTCTTCGCTCTCGATGAGGAAGTCGAGGCCCGTCCTGGAGTTCATGACGGCCTTGATGCAGGCCACGATCTCCACCTGGAGGTAGGCATCGACCATGCTCAATCCTCGCTGGGAGAGCCGCTCCACCACGTCTAGTAAGACCCCTAGACCATCCAGCTCCAAGAAACCCTCCAGCCACTCTCTGCAGGGGGGGGGGGGGGGAGAGGAAGAGGAGGGGGTAGGAGGGGGGGAGGAATATATATTTACAGTGCTCTATGACTATACATATGAAGTAACCAAGCTTCATTAGTTCCTCAGTTTTGCGTTGAATATTTTGCTCAAACTATCACCTATTTTCACTGTTACTTATATTTCTGCTTTTGGTTATTGTTATCACGGTTAATATCATTATGCATTCACCAGAGGCCATATTGAGTAATCTCAATAGGTACTAAGGTACATACAGCTATTGTATATGCATTTGCAGTAATTAATTGACTAGGCTAGTGAAGGACATTTTAGGCATAAACCCAGTAGTAGCAAGAATAGCATGCTCCATCCTGTAAATAAATGAAAAAAAAAGTCAGACTAGTATGGTTTCATGAATATGGTTCTTGTAGATATGGGGGAGTCTCCATGACTCACCTGGAGCTGGTCTGGATCCTCTTCTTGAGGCCGGTGTAGTTGTTAATGGAGGGGATGCGCAGGAGCTGGATACAGAGCTCCGGCTCGCTGTTCTCCAGGGTGGCTCCGCCTCCGCCCCCATCCTCACTCCCAGATCCATCCTCCCCGTCATCCTGGCTGCGCTCCTGCTGCTTCTTAGCCAGCGTCTTCTTGGCAATCCCAGACCATTTCTTCAGCATCTTGGCTCCTTCTTGGCTGGGTCTTCTACTCCTTGAGAAACGATCTTTACTGTCCCACCATATTCAATGCGTGTCCTTTGATTTGATCTGGTCTCAGCATTTATTCCAGTTTGTCTGTGCAGTTTCTCATTCTCTTGTGTTATTCATTGGTTTCCTTCAATGTGCCAGTAATCCATCCATGTTCCGTCTTGAAAACCTGTTGTAATGAGAGAAAGGTGAAACATCTGGGGTAAATATACAAACAGTCTATGCGTTGTTCTAGATTCACTTCTGCTTTCTATTTTTAATACCTCAACTATCATTCTCCAACAGAGTGAGAAATATTGTTTTTTTGCCGGTATAATTACTTTCTGTGAGATAATTAAAAAAAATCCTCCCCCCCCCCCATAATATATGGTAGACATTTTACTAACTCTTTGTAGCTGCATGGTAAAGCCATTTACCACATAAAAAAATTGATGCCATTTATTAAAAGCGATTGAAATTCTACCCATAAATATGTACCACTGTATAATCTTACATATAGTTATTTTAATTGTGCATTCATGACGTTCATGTTTTCCTGGATTACAAGTGCCTGAAATACCACTTTCTTTCCGATATGAATTCTCTACCTCTCATGCTTATGTTATGAGGAATCCCTGCTCCTTGTTTATTGGCTGCTTGCCTTGCTTTCCCTGCACAGATCTATAGAGTCTCATCTCCAAGACAGAAACTATGACAGCACGGCCTACTGCAGAGCCAATCACCCATGCTTAGGGGTAATCTCTGCTCTCTGACTGCTAATGCATTTTAGTTTCGCTTCTGATAATAACATGGTATGTTGATTTACACCCTCTCCTTTGTTCCCTGTGTCTGCATGTGTACTGTAGCATGCATACTTTGTGGGAAAAAAATCTGGGTTACACAATTAAATCATACAGACAGCAGCCTGCATCGAGCTGAGCACTGCAAAGCAAGAAGATAACTTGTCAAAGGTCAGTAAGTTATAACTTTTCACACGCCCACATACATCCTACCATATACATGATACAGTGTGTATATGAAGGACAACCTCACTCTAGACTCATGTATCTTAGATAAAGTTGCACATACATGCAGCTACATTTAATTGAAATCATGCCAACAGCCACAACGCTCAGAGGATAATGGAACGTTTCCATGGCAGTTCATATGATTTAAAAACAACCTGGAACATGGTCCTAGATTTAAGGCAGCAAGTAACAATTCACATTTATAATTGCCACTATCATTTAATATTTTTTTAAAATAGCCATAGGCCGTGTTTATCAACTTTTCAGAAATTTAAACACGTTTCCAAAAGGCCTTACAAACGCGTTTGTAAAAAACGGTGCGTTTATCAACTCGATTGCCCAAGTCGAAAACCAGCCTTGTCACCGAAAACATGTGGTTTAAAGCCGTTTCAAAACAGTTTTGCGTTTATCTCGCTTCTTTAAACGCGTTTCTGGCTCAAACGCGTTTATAAGATCGTACAAATTTGCGTGTTTCAAAACAGCTTTCTGAACCCCATAATCAAAACACCTTTGTGTTTATCAACTCCCTGAAAGGCATTTAAAAAAATTTAAACGCGTTTGGAAACCTTAATTCTACCAAAAAAAGAGTTGATAAACACGCCCTTAATCAGTTACAGTAATTGCTCACCATAAATACAAAACCAAGATAAACAGATCTAACTACTGGAGCATGCATGCCAACAAAGTCATGAAACAACTTATTCCATGACAACTTTGAACCAGAGAGAAATACATTATTTGTGGGACTACTTCACAAGCTTGATGTCACAATTAGACCCCCTAGGCGAGCCATTGTGTACACATAATACCCAATAATGAGAGTATTCAAGCCTTTAAAGGAGCTTTTTTCAACAGGAAGGGGTGGGGGGTGGCAGTAAGAGAAACTCTTTTCAACCAAGATAATTGTTCACACTACGTTAGACCACACAAGGACAACACATCACAATCGTCCCCATTTTAACACAACAGAAAAATGGAGAGAAAGTTTGTGTGCTGGCCTTTTATACAGCATGAGAAAAAGGAAAGTCTGTGTGATGGTTCTTGGCCTAATGGGTTGGGCATTTTTTGCAGCAAAACAAAGGAAGGAACATCACGATTTAGAATCTGCTTCTTCCTCCAAAGTTCCCTTATTTCCCTTGTTTATATCTAGACACATCGTCTAGGTTTGAGACTTACAGCTGTCCACACAGAGAAAAGTTTAAACTGAAACTCTGTAAGGAACATTAATTGTATAGTAGGGTGTCCTCACACAACAAAATATATTTATACTCATCAAGAAACATCAGGTATGCAGATTGCTACGGTTTATTGCCATTTGGTCCAATCCCAGTTGGTCCACTCACCATTTCATCTACAAGGAACCCTTTAAAAATACCATTTTAGATTAAAAATACTGGGTTAGCTTTATCAACAACTGTAATCTACACCATAACCTCAACTGGGATTGGACCAAATGGCAAATATCACCATTGCTACTGCTCATGTTTTTTTTCCTGCTGCCTGCCTCTGTTTGGTGAGCGTGGACTAGTTTGAGTTGATTGGGTCAGGTCTCCTTTTGCGAGCACGGTCATGTTCAGATCACGTTAAGTTCCGCCTAGTTATAAGAAGTATCATTAGTGAGCATCCACACACATAGGGTGCACGGCGATTCTTCATATCATTCTAGTTTGAAACAATGCCTACACTGTAGTTTCCCTATACAAAGAATCAATAAATGATGTATCGTAAGTAAGCGCCCACACACAGATTTTCATTGTATAGTTGTGTGTGGACCCAGGTTTGGTAGCCTAGCTAAATCTTTCTGATGCAGCTGCAACCACAACCAAGTCTTATAACATTTACTATGTGAGTGATCCTTTCAGGGAATGAGGATGAATGCTGAGTCTATACGTGCAGACTTTGGTTTGGTAACAGTGCTTATAACCTGTTGCTCACGATTAGACTTTGGGGCTTTGAGAACCCTGGTCCCCAATTCAGGATGTCAATGGACTGCAGTTACCAAACGGGTGTGGCTCGATTGCACTCTTTAAGGTATTTGAAGTTTATTCATAGACTGTTATGTATTGTCCCTACAGCACATTATGAGGGAGTCATGCTGCTCAGTATCTGAGTGGAGAATAGCCAGCCCGCATGTATGCATGCAGGCTCAGAAAAGGATGCGGGTTCATATATGCATCAATGTACACAACATATCCATCCCTCGTGTACCCACAGCCTAGCGAGAAGCATAGCTTGGAAGGCACAAACCCTGTCAGTCAGCCAATCAGTCAGTTAGTCTGAATCAAAGGGTCTGGAACACAGAGACTAGCTAGCTCTAAAATGTTTGTACATGCCTGCATGGAGAGTACGGCTGTATATTAAGCCTCACTACCAGACCCCGGGGGGGGGGGGGGGGGGGGGGGCACTCAAATTATATTTTGATGGGGGTGTGCCTCACGAAACCCTGAAATGGGGGTCTAAAGAACTGACTACAAGGGTAAAATCCGCGTAAAATATGGGGTCTTAGGAACTAAAAATATACCACCCGGCATTGTGAAAAACAGGGTCTACAGAACGATCCTCGCTGCACATGCGACGCGTTGTGTACGTCAGGGTTTTCTTGCAGCTCGCTCGGCCGGCGGGTCGGGCGGCCGGGTTGATGTTGAAGCGTACGCGTAGCAAGCTGCACGCAAGCCGCGGACCTGGGGAACGGAGGGAGGGGCACAGCGGGAAGGCTAAGGAGCGGAACTTTTCGCGGAACTTTCGCCATGCGTAGGAAATAGAGGATCTAAAGAACGGATATCGAGGTCTCAAAAAGGGGGTCTTCAAAGCGGCACGTCCCCGTACCACCAATATATGTGAGTGCCCCCCCCCCCCCCCCCCCCCGGGTACCAGACACAAAGTTTGAAATGGTGTCACAGTATAATGGCTACAAACAAAATATCATTTTGTGTGTTTTTGTTGTAATGAAACCGAATCTCTTAATGGTCTAGCTGTCCCAACATCAAGAGGCCTCTGTTCAGTTATCATATTTGCCTTTCGTCTTATGGACACATGCTTTCGGGCAATAACAAATACAGACAACAGACAATCAAGGGTGTCTAGCTAAGGATTATGAGGTAGATACAGGAAAGCACATTGTACAGTGCTTTCAAAAATTACATTGTAGACACGGGAGTGCAAATAGGAATCTACAAGATATTCACCAATTGGATTGAAGGCCTTGCTGTCGAGCTTTAGCCTTCCTTAACAGGTTACCCCAGTAGACCAAGTAGAGAAATGCTGGGAACTCATATTTCTTGGTGGCATCTGAGAACACACCTAAATAATTTTGTTTAAAAAAAGCTCAAACGTGAGAACCTAAATCAAGCTAAATCAACACATTGTAAAGCTGAAGGATGTAATTTGTTCGGTGCAGGTTTTGTGCTTCAGCTCTTATCTCTTCCTTTGATCATATCATTTTTTTCAATTTTTAAAAATCTAGACTGTACACTACAAAAATCAGCCATTTTCCCATTGCCTGAATTGCCTATGTCTCACATTGTTCTGGCTCCAGAACAATAAACTTGACCTAGGCACCACCGACCCTAGTATCCATCCTTTAGGATAGGAAACCAGCTTGACCTCTCAGTGTGAACTCATAATTTACCATGTCACTCATACCAACCTGGGGCACAGGGGCAGACTAAAAGGTTGTGTGAAACTGTGAATCTCTACAAAAGGCATGTTGGCTTCTATTGATACACATTAATATGTACATCACAAAATCACTTAACAGTTCGATATGTAAATGACTTGAATATGTTTATAAATATGTTTTCATACATTAATCTTTCCCCTGCAAAGCCCTGCCTCCTTACCATGCTCCAGATCATGATTCCTGAGATGATCTCATTAATCCTTTGGGTGCCAGACAAAATGGCACTCTATATGTGATTTGTGTGTTTTGCTTGTAAAAGAATACAAATGTGGCATGCACAGAGTTAAAGGGAGAAATAAACCGAATATACAATGTTACACACATAATCAGCCATTGCAATTAATGGCTACCTGCATTTACTCACAATACAGTAGTATATCCCCATTACAGACAATGCTAGCTGTAATCTTTAATACCCTTTCTTTCTTGGCCTAGTTTAACAATTATTACAATTAAAAAGGTTGCTAGGCAACATTGTAAATCGACTATTGACGTGGTGCCATCATATCCATTGTTATGCAAATTTTCTGGCTCTAAACAACATCGCTCAAGCGAGATTTTCACTGGTCCGACATTGTCTAGTGGGCTAGCACTGGGCACTCCTCATGAGTGTCGATCCCTGCTGTGATCACTGCTGATTGCTCTACCCATTAGAACCAGTTGTATCGACAACATGCTCGTATGATGTCACATGTTGGTACTCTACAAAAGCATGATAACATCAAAGGCAAGTGCAGGGGCCCATTTCATAAAAAGTTGCTATGATAGCAACTCTTGCTGTAATGTCAACTACTATGACAACAGTGAAAATTCTGCTTCCTGATTGGCTCTTTCAATGAAAGTTGACATTCCAGCAAGAGTTGCTATCATAGCAACGTTTTATGAAATCGGCCCCAGGTCGTCATTGCAATGAAATTGTTCACCTTATTATTATTCATATTGAACAATTAATTGTGATGCACATACTCGTACCGATACATTAGCAAGGTATTAGATGTCATGGGACCTTGAAACTACTCAAATGAGTTGCGTTGTTTTTCATTTGTTTTTATTCCCACAATTTACAACCCATATATGCATGTGTTGTCCTAAGCTCTCTTTATCCCATCCTGCTAGGACTAATCTTACAGGCCCATTTACACCTCAAGTTTCAAAAGTGGTCGAGCACCTATGAAGCCCTAGCTAGGGAAACAGAACAGAAGCTTTAGCTAACAATGTACTACCTGGATAGTATGGTATTTGATTTTTTTTATGTGTTATCATGTGAAAATATTATCATGCAATATAAAATAACAAACCTATTTATATCAGAAACTGAAGTGGAAAACCACAATATTCATCCAGCTTCCTTCTACTGGTTACCTTGTAATTGATCTATTACACTTTTCATACAAGAATATGAAATTCACAGATTTTTACCCTCAAATTCCTTTCTTAATTTTTTCCTAAATCAAGCATTATTAGTCACTGCATTTCCCTTCTCACGAACACAATTGATTTTGAACTGTACATGTACGGTATGTTATAAAAACCAGATTCGCCTTTGTAAATTTATCTGTCCTTGAATCCATTCATAATGTGATGGTTGTCAGGAAAAACACAGAGTATGTGTGTGTGCGTGCATGTGTGTTTGTCCATGCTCCGATGCACTGACAGGACTTGCTGCCTATTTATATTTATTTATATCTGCACCATAACGACATTACATTGCTCTTTTAAATATTTGTACTTTTATAAAGGTATCCTCCTGAAGGACGATCATTTGGATTTGCATCATGGTTGAGCCATTTATTTAATTATCACAGTTATGCCCACATAATCATGTTATGACAAAAACATTTCAGCGCCATTTCACTATCAAATTTAAAATGGCATAAACTGTTTTGTCTGGATGTACACTGTATTTATTTAGGCCTCTGTATTCAAGATGACATTTTTGCCAAGTGAAGTCTGAATTTATTGACAACTTCAGGAATAACAATAACAATACAAAAAACTTGGACTGTACAGTATGTACATGACTGAATAAACATTGAAAGAAAGAAAACATATATTTCACAAAAATCCTATACCTACACATTTATATGCATGTATATGTAATTATTCATTTTATTTTATCTACTTCATCTTTATCTCTACATAATTATTAATCTATATTTACAATATCTATATCACTATACATGCACCTAATTATATCCATCAAATATCCCATTACATGTATCATCAACCTATTTGATTTATCTATCTGTATATCTGTATTCATTTATTTACATATCTTCATTATACCCTATTGATCTATTGTAATGTTCACTTTCCACTGCAACAAACCACATATCATAAATACTAAAGAACATGTTGCATTAACCATGAGGACAAATGTCAATAATATTAAGTACCAATTACTCACCCAAAACATGATATGTTGATCCACAAACACAGTGAAACAATTAAACTACATAAATGTCAATCTGATTAAGCAAGTATCCAATCTGTTGTCTCTTGATCCCTGCTCTTGCGTTTGTCGGTATTTGTATCTCTCAACACATCCCTTTGAAGATGAGCACTGTTTCTGACAGGCTGAGATCAATAGTTTTTATAGGTTCAGTTTTGTGGTGCGTTGGTTATATCCTGCTTCCTACCCCCAAGCTTGTTCTGGTCTGGTTTATTTCATGAGTGGGTGGCCATCCGAATCCGGGTTGGCTTTGTGCTGCTTGTATAGCCCGAGAGATTAGTCACAGGCAATATCCATATTTACAGTGCATAATCTTTTTCCTTTGCATTCATAGTAGTCTGCCAGATGTCTCTGTCTCTGTATTTAATTGTCTGTCTGTCTGTCTGTCTGTCTTTCACCTACAACTCGATCACCCCACTTCCATCTCACTTTCTCTCTCCCTACCCCTCCCCCTTTTCTCTCTCTCTCTCTCTCTCTCTCTCTCTCTCTCTTTCTCTCTCTCTCTCTCTCTCTCTCTCTCTCTCTCTCCCTCTCTCTCTCTCTTTCTAACTACACATTTCTCAATCTGAAAAAGCAGGACACTGTTTTTCCTGTTTTGGTAGTAGCTGAAATAGGGATTATATGAGGGACAGTGCACAGCATGTTTCCCCAGGATTTCATAGGGATGTGTTGGAAGAAGAAGGAAGAAAGTTTTAAGGATCTGATTACAAGAGGGTAAACCCCACAATGCATCACAATAACCACAGCTTTCCCTTCCTCTTTACCATCTTCCATTGAACACAGTCTGGTCAACAGTCCCTATAGTCTCCCTAAGCACAGTGGAGCTGAGCCCTGTCACAAACTCCCACTCAAATATTATAGAAAGCAAACACTGCAATAAAAGTCATAACCTGGATGAATCATCTCAAAGATAAACAGGTGCTCGAGCTGCCTTTTCACCTTTCTATCAAAAGGTCCCACCTGTAAAATGTCACATTGTATGCGAGAAGTGTTGAACATGTCACTTCTTCAACAGTAAGTACAACAATGTAGCCTAGTTCCCAGGCTGTTTGACATTTATAATTCAGATTATATTTACATAAAGTTTACATTCAATTTGGCATAGTTCTGCTAGCTGACAGGGCTCTTCAGGAAACAACCTCCCTCTTCAAACAGATACTAGTCTAGGTACCAGGCTGTGAGGTGCATGGACACAAAACCCAGTCTGTCAACAACTATGTCTGGTAATACAGACTACACCCTATAGCTCCTCTGGCTTCTTCCCCTAGGAGTAAGGATGGGATTGGGGCATAGTCTGTGTTACCAGACATAGTTTTTAACAGACTGAGTTGTGTCCATGCACCTCACAGCCTAGTACCTAGGCTAACTGTAAACTAGCATTGTTGAGTATGTACACATGTCACTTCATCAAGAGTATATACAACAAACTATTCTAGTTTCCAGGCTTTTTTTTATATTTCTAATCCAGACTATTACAAGTTTACATTTGGGTCTAGTTCTGACAAGACTACTTCTCCTCTTCTCCTGGTTGTGTCTCAGGCACAGAAGAGTAAGAAAGTGATAAGACAACTACAGGTAGACGCATAGATTGGATGATAACAGCCTATTAGCCAGGGTTAATTAACGATCAATAAGTCACAAGTAGATTCTGAATGCTGCCATGTCATTACGCTGTATAATTCTTAACAAAGTGCATTTCATTTTATAAGACCAAGTATTATAGATTATAAATTATTTAACAGCACTGGCCAAGCTATATTATGCTCTCTCTCTGTAATGACTAGCACAAAGTCATCATCTGTGTCCATTTATTATGGCAATTTGAAACTAAAACTTGAGCTTAAGTGCATTCATAATTCTATCATTCAGCTATAAGAACTGAATTGATGAAGTCAATCATCCGATAAAACAAATACAGCTGAATCCACAAAACGTGTGCATATAACTCATATTTTTGTATATGCATGACACAATCAATGGCTCCTTTAATCTAGTCATGACTTTCATGGCAGAAGTGGTCTGAATAATAATAATAATAATAATAATAATTGGTTCTTCAGGAATACTATATTCCTGCCAGGTACCCATTTACTACACCTGGGTGGAGAGGGACAAACATGAGCAAAACACTTTGTCCAAGGGTGTGCACTTTGGGCTGGGCTTGAACCCAGGATCTCTCCGTGAGAGTCAAGGCCACTCACCATTATACCTCACCTGCTTTGCTCACGTTTGCACTTCTAACCCTTTCTCGTCCTTTGATTTTTCATTCTTGGCAGCCTTCATCAATGTACGCATTACGTTTAAAGTCAGGCTTGAGTATCAGATTGCAGACAATAGGGGTAGGATTAGCTTCCTGAAGCAGCTTCTTAACAAGGTTCTTAACAAGGTTCTTAACGGAGAAAAGAGTATAAAGACACTACTAAACTATTCCCATTGGTTAACTAATCTCCTTACAGAGAATTGTATGGAGAAATACTAATACCATGCTCCTTCTTATTCTACAAAAACACACTTTGCTGATTCTAAACATTGAATCTAAATGCTGATAAGTGTATATGTTTCTATATGTGAAAAGTGGCTATTGGGGGTATATAAACGCAAGAGCACGTACACCCTAACAAACCACATGCCATGAATGGCACTGAGTGAGCTGAGCCATAAGATCACTATAGATGCTGGATGGTGCTCTTATTTGAAAACATAAAACCATTCAGAACAAGCAGCATACCCAAATAAGATTTATATCCTTTACAAACATACAAAGGAAATGAAGGTAGTAGCTTTGGAGCCATTTATCAACATTTTCACAGATCCCCAAATTAACTCCGGTATGCATAATACAGCCACTAGATCGTGACAGGGTGCTTTTATTGATGTGCACTCTCCATGGCCAATGACTTTAGCCATTTAAGCGATCAAAATGGTTGAGTAAAGTTTACACTGTGGGTAACAAATGCCTGATATTAAGACACCTAGGCTTATGGGCCATTCATCTCTTTCCAGGTACAGTTATATACTCTTGGGTGGAGAGCAACAGTGTGAATTGAAAATCTTGCTTTTGAAAGGAAAGGTTTGAGCCTATAATGTCTATTACACTTCACAACCACTGTACCACATGATTGCAACAGACTTGATGTAACAACAGTTCAAAAGTTGATGGAGTCATAATCCCGGGGGGGGGGGGGGGGGGGCACTCACATACATTGGTGGTACGGGGACGTGCCGCTTTGAAGACCCCCTTTTTGAGACCTCGATATCCGTTCTTTAGATCCTCTATATCCTACGCATGGCGAAAGTGCCGCGAAAGTTCCGCTCCTTAGCCTCCCCGCTGTGCCCCTCCCTCCATTCCCCAGGTCCGCGGTTTGCGCCTGCCTAATTTGTCCCCGCGAAATTTACAGATCCAGGGACAATGCCGGTATATTTTTAGTTCCTAACACCCCATATTTTACGTGGATTTTACCCTTGTAGTCAGTTCCTTAGACCCCAATTTCAGGATTTCGTGAGGCACACCCCCATCAAAATATTTTGAGTGCCCCCCCCCCCCCCCCCCGGGTCATAATCTCCCTGTGGAGGAATGCCATACATCATGTACACCCCCCCTACCCCCATCACAGGCCACTGTACTTTCTTTACGCGATACAATACTGCTATTTACACAAGCTTTGAAAATCTGAGGCTTGAATATATTGGCATTTGGCAAAAGCCGAAGAGGTCTAGCAGTCATAAATATGCAGCACATATCAAGCACTATTCAAATACAGGTGTCTTTGAGGAGGCTTTGAAGGACAGGGGTCCTCACCGGATTGATCTGACTGGTGAAACCAAGAAGAAACCAAGAAGAAACACTGAGATATTGGTCTTAGATCGGAGGTAGTGTCCTCAGGGAATGACCCTTTATCCACTGGATCACAATGCCAAAGAGATCGAGTCAAATCCTATCTGGTTACTTATTCACCTAATTTTATTTCCTCTAAAAAAATATACTTAGCTTACAGCAAGTTGTTGAAAAAAATATAATTCAAAAGAATGTTTGCTCATAACAAAACTTTCTTCCCATCCCGCTCCCCCTCTCTGACTCTTTGACTGTCTGTCTGTCTGTTTCATTCTCTCTATCTGTATTCTTTTATCTGTTCGTCTCTGTCATTTGTTCTCTTTCAGTCTGTCTTTCCTTTTCTTCCCCTTTGTCTCTCTCTCTCACTCTCTGCCTCTGTCTCTGTCTCTCTCTGTCTGTCTCTCTTCCCTTCTCTTTCACGCTGTCCCTTACTCTCCACCCCCTACTTTCTCTCTCTCTCGGTCTCCCTCTGTTTTTGTTGATAAGTACACCCTACAAATATGCAGGAATTACAAAAGGTCAAGTGCTGATATTCTGCTAACTCCCATGGGTCAATATCCAAGCAAGGTAACATTTCTGGAAACACTTCAAAACTATGGGTCAAATTAAGCTGCCAAGTTCCAATGATATGCTTCAAGGTAATTGTTAAGTATTGAATGAAGACTACAGGCTGTAGCTTCAAGGCACCTTGTACGCATGCGCGAGAGAGTTCAAACATGGCGTTTATTAAACCAGACACTACTTAAGATCTCTGTGCAGATTATCTCATTATTATGTTGTCCACAAGAGAACTCATAACATAAGAACATAACATTTTGGCGACGAGGATGGGATACATCAAAATGAGATTAATTAGGAATTTCTGTCCAGTGACTAAACTGCACTTCGGACAACTTTGGAAGTTGACCGCGGACATTGGATCATCAGCCGCTGAGCAGCCATAGCTTAGCACACACGGTCAACACCACAGCCCGCACAGAGAACGCAATGCAATGGTAAACACACTGCAAGCCAGCAGTATTACGCACGTCCACTGTGGATGGAGCACTCGCAGCCGCAAGCCCAGTCACGGAGATCTGGTATAAACAGCACAGTGCCAGAACCAAGCCTCAGCCATTGCATCGATAGTTCGCACGTTTACGAAATGGACGCTATGCCGTACGTGCATGAGTAAGTGAATAACGCCAGTTAAAGTCACTCAAATTCAAAAGACGCTTTGCTGTAAAAGAAAAGGGCTAATTATCATACTTGTGAAGTGAGAGAGGCTCGTTTTAATATGAACGCTTTGCTGTAGCCTCCCACTGACATATCGATGGTAATCGATGCATAGTTTCTAGACTAAGCCAAGTCTAGACCAGCCTAAACGGGGCCTAAGTTTAAGGACGCTTCGCTGATACCTCGAAGTTAATGATTTTCACGCCAACAAAATTATGACGGGTGAGAGAAGCTAAATCATTAAATGGACGCTTCGCAGAAGCCTCACGCCGTTCATGCCTAGCCCTTGTTCATGTTGTTGAGACCTAGACTAGAAAGTCTAAGACGCGTCTGCAGCTCATGAATAGAAAGTCTAAGACGCGTCTGCAGCTCATGAGTAGCCCCGCCTGTCGTTGATGTTCTACATCTTTACTTTATTGGAGCCGACTTCACGCCGAAGTCTTCACGCCAGCAAACCGAGCAGCAAGTGACAGTGTGAATTTTGTACACAAGCCTAGGATCAAGCGGAGGATCCAGCATCGGGTTTCAGCCAAGCCCAGCCAAGCAACAAGTCCAGTTCCAAGTCGACAAGAAAGGACGAAGTTGTAGCGCCCAGCCTATCAGCAAGCCCAAGCCCAAGCCCAATGAAATAAATAAAGACACAAACATATGGACAAAGACTTTAATCATTTGGACTTATGAACTGTACTCTAAGTTGATGAATGCAAGAAGGACTAAAGTTAGTCCAGGTCCAGTTTGCGAAATTTATTAATGTTGTAGATGTGTGTGGTCTATATAAATAGCAGACCTAAAGTACAGGTGAATTTATGCATGATACTCATTATGTTCTAACCTTAATAGGTCCAGGTCTTGATAGTCTAAGACTAAGTAATGGTCCCAGACTATCGAGAGTTCCAAGCCACGGATCAATGTCATTGTAAGTAATGTGCCATATGATTATACATTACTCGCTTCGTTGATTGCTGCAGTGTAACAGCATACACTGTTCTTGTATTGGTTCAAGTAGGTCGTTTAGATAGCCCTAGACCCTTCACAGGACCAGGCCCGAGATAAACTAAGCCAAGTTTAAGCCAGTAGGACCAGGTCTAAGCAGTTATAAGACCACATAGCTGGTCCAAGCCTAAGCCAGTAGGACCAGGTCTAAGCAGTTATAAGACCACATAGCTGGTCCAAGCCTAACCAAGTAGGACTAGGTCTAAGCAATTACAGGACCATATGCAAGTCCAAGCCTAAGCAGGTATAAGACCAGCTCAAGGAGTTACAGGTGTAAGCCTAGCAAGTAAAGAGGACCAAATCTTAATACTGATAGGACCAAATTGCAGGTCCAGGTCCAAGCAGTTCTAGGATAAGATAGGTCTGAGTTGGTCCAAGACTTCGTAATTAGGAACAGATCTATACAGGTAGGACCAAACCCCTTTTGTTGCTATTCTGTTGAATAGTTACAGCCTTACACTGTACTATAGTTTAGTGTAGCCCCTCATGAAGAGTTTCATTGTTGATACAGTATTGGACTACAGCTAGTCCAAGCTACATGTACTTTGTGTGTACACATGCAGTTGATGCTTGTATATCTAGCTTTGAGAGTACTGACGCCCATTGTACTTATGAGCAAATAAGCTTTGTTCTTTATATGCACAGTCACAGTCAAGTAGTTTGAATTTGTACAATACCAAAACTCAGAAGTATGGCAAGCCATCATATTGGTAATGTTCCCAAATTGGGAGATGGGTACAATTTTGATGAGTGGCTAGAACTGTTAGAAGCATGGTTTGACGCTAACAGTATACAGGATGAGGGAAAAAAGAGAGCAATATTTTTGACGAATTTAGGGAGCAAGAGCTACCACACCCTGCGCGCTCTCTTGCAGCCAAATAAACCTACAGATCAAACATACACAGTATGTAAAGACACGCTGAAATCACACTTCGCACCGAAGCCTACAGAGATAGTGCAGCGATACAGATTTTACATGTGCATCCAAAAACAAGATCAGTCCATACCGCAATTTGTTGCAAATTTGCGCCAGTTAAGTGAAGGATGCAACTTTAAAGAATTGGACAACATGATCAGGGATCGCTTGGTTGTAGGTTGCCGAGATGTCACAATTCAACGAAAACTGTTAAGTGACCCATCACTAACTTTCAAGCATGCACTGGAAACCGCCACAGCCATGGAGGTTGCAAACCAGGATGTTGAAAAGCTCAAAGTATTGAGCAAAGGGACCGAGTCACCTACAGTTCAGAAACTGCAAGGCAGAAGCCAGCATAAACCAAACGTGTCTTCTTCATCGCATCAGAAAATGCATCACAAACAGAAGCAGGACACGAAAGGAAAGCCCAGCTTTAAGAAACAAGATAAACAAGGAGTCCCTGCCTCAAGATGTTGGAGATGTGGTTCCGGTGACCACGCCCCGTCAGCATGCAGATTCAAGAATGAAAAATGCTTTCTATGTTCCGCCATGGGTCATACTCGAAGCCAGTGTGAGAAGATCAAGCAGTACAGATCTAGGAAGAAAGCGGCACACCACCTGGATGGTGATGAGAACGAAGATCTGCCAGATAGTGAACTCAGACACATCAGGGATGGAACTGTAAATAAGATGGCAAGGTACAGTGAACCATTTCAAGCAAGCCTAAAGTTAAATGGAATCCAAGTTGACTTAGAAATTGACACAGGAAGCCCCTGGACGATGATGTCGCAGCAAGAATTCAAGAAACTGGGACACCATGCTGATATGAAGCAAACCAACGTTTCCTTGAGAACATACACAGGCTCTACAGTACCAGTCGTTGGGGAAGCAATGGTAGAAGTCCAGTTCGTTGACAACCAACCACCAAAGAAGTTGCCCCTTCTTGTTGTCGAGAAAGGCGTTGCATTACTTGGCAGAGACTGGATGCAAGCAGCACCTGATGGATTCTTGCAGAATCGCCTTAACCTTTCATTGGATGTTTCTAACGCCACAGAAGCTGTACACAAGGTACAAGCTACCTTACAAGATGTGCTAACACAACACAAGCAAGTGTTTGACTGTACAAGAGTTGGTAAACTGGAAGGTTATAAAGCAAAGGTGCATCCTCAGGAAGTTGGAGACAAAGCGCCGTTCTTCAAAGCTGCACCAGTCCCTTATGCAATGCGTCAGAAAATCGACGAAGCCATTGATGAGCTGTTGGACCAAGGTGTACTTGAACCGGTCAAGTATGCTGATTACGCCTGTCCGATAGTGGTGGTGAAGAAGCCAAACGGGAAAGTCCGCATCTGTGGCAATTACAAACTGACGGCCAATAAGGCACTTCAAGTCGAACACTATCCAATCCCTTCGCTCCAGGATATGCTCCAGGACTTGGGTGGAGGTAAGCGATTTTGCAAGCTCGACTTGTCGCATGCTTATCATCAGATAGAGTTGGATGAAATGGCAAGGAGGTACACCACGATCAATACGCATAGAGGTCTTTTTCAGTATACCAGGTTGCCCTTTGGCATCGCAACAGCCCCAGCCCTCTTTCAGAGAGTTATGGAATCTCTTCTAGCTGACATACCAATGTGTCGCCCCTACCTTGACGATATTATCGTAAGCGGGAAGACAGATGATGAGCACATAGCCAACTTGCAAGCTGTACTACATCGTCTTGAGAGTAATGGACTTCGACTGAAAAGGGAAAAGTGTGAGTTCATGATGGACTCAGTGGAGTTCCTGGGCCACAAGCTGGACCATCAAGGAATCAGCCCGCTCGCAGACAAGATCGAAGCCATAAAGAAGACACCAAGACCCCAGAACCAGAGTCAGCTACAAGCATATCTAGGTCTTCTTGGCTACTACAGGAAATTCATACCAAATCTGACAAAGGAGATTGCCCCACTCACAACACTGTTGAAGGCAGAGTACGCTTCAGAGCCAAAGAAGCGTGGAGGTCGGAACAAGCCAGATCCAAAGCTTAGGTGGGGAAGAGACCAAGAACGAGCCTTCCAGAGATCGAAGGAACTTGTCCAGAGCGACACAGTTTTGACGCACTATGACCCAAGCAAGCCGTTATTGTTGCAATGTGATGCAAGCCCCTACGGTCTAGGTGTAGTCATCAGCCATGTTGGACCAGACGGTCTAGAGCAGCCCATTTCCTTCGCCTCGCGTACCCTTTCCAAGAGTGAAGCAAATTATGCTCAATATGAAAAGGAAGGACTCTCAATCATTTTCGGTCTCAAGAAATTTCATAAGTACTTGTACGGACGACGATTTACGATCGTAACAGACCACAAGCCGCTGTTAGGAATATTCGGTGACAGTAAGCCCGCAAGTCCGATGGCCTCTGCACGGTTAGCCAGATGGCACATGATCCTATCAGCATACGAGTACGACATCATACACAAGGAAGGTAAACAGCACCAGAATGCTGACGCCCTGTCACGCCTACCCTTGACAGATGATCAAACAGTGTGGTCGCACCAGAGCCTTTCAGACTTGGATGAGCAGCTTCCAGTTCAAATCAATATGCTTGATATTGACACTAGACCCGTAGAAGCAGATGAGGTCAAGAGATGTACCAAAAGAGATCCTGTTCTCTCAAGAGTGATGGCAAACATCATGAATGGATGGCCAAACCCCAAGAACGTTCCACCAGAGCTCAAAGTCTATGCTCAAAAGAAAGAAGAACTGTCAATTGAGGACGACATAGTACTTTGGGGACATAGAGTGGTCATTCCAGACAACCAGGAAATGAGACAAAGGATCATTGATGAGCTTCATGGGACTCATCCAGGCATTGTCAAGATGAAAGCACTAGCAAGATCCTATGTATGGTGGCCAGGCATTGACAAGAATTTGGAGGAGAAGGTGAAGACCTGCCCAACCTGTCAGGAGCACCAACGCAGCCCACCGCCTGCACCAATACACCCATGGGAATTCCCAGAACGACCCTGGAGTAGGATTCACATCGATTATGCCTACATCGATAACCAGAACGTGCTGATTGTTGTTGACGCCTATACCAAGTGGATAGAAGCTGTCAGAGTAGCCAATGCCACTGCAGCTGCCACAGTCACTGCCATGCGACGCCTCTTCGCAACATATGGTATTCCAGAGACGGTCGTAAGTGACAACGGCACCCAGTTTGTCTCGGAAGAATTCACAAGCTTCCTGTTCAGCAACAATGTAGAGCATGTTCAGACAGCTCCCAAACACCCTGCCAGCAATGGCCTGGCTGAGAGAGCTGTACAAACTGTGAAATGTGGAGTGAAGAAAACCAGTGGAACATCTTTGGAGATGCGCATCCAGGTTTTTCTGATGACCTATCGGATAACTCCTCAAGGAACTACCCTGAAAACCCCAAGTGAACTGATGTTCAAAAGGAGGATCAGAAGTAGAATGGACCATGTCCGTCCAAACCTGCACAAGTCTGTTCAGAAACAACAATCTGCAATGAAACGATCAGCAGACAAGCACTCGAAGATGAGACAGTTCAGGTTAAATGACACTGTCCTGGTAAAGAACTTTGCAGCAGGACCTACATGGCTCAGAGGGAAAGTGACCGAAACACTCAATGAGGTCATGTACATAATAGAGCTACAGGATGGTAGAGAGGTACGCCGCCACGTGGATCACATACGACATTACACTCCATCGGGTGAAGATGATCGTTCCAGACAAGAAATGCTGCATCAGGATACCAATCCACAACCAGAGATTTTGACTCGACAGGCACGGTATCCAAGCCAAATAGAAAATCCTATAGCGGTACCTACAACTAGTGAACCCCTGAGCTCAAATACTGAACAATCTAGCACTGATACTGCAATAATATCAGAACCTGCCCAATCAGAGTCATTGAATGACTCTAGAGGAGCTGTTGCTCCAGACATAGTAAATCCTGAGAATGTCATGTCAGGGAGGAGAGTGTCAACTCGGAAGTCAACGACACCCTCAAAGTTCAAGGATTTCATTGTGTATCATTAAAATGCAAACACATAAACAACTACCTATTGATAGTTATATAGGAAAACATGAGATTTTAGGCAAAAGTCATAATTGGTTGATAGTGTTATATTGGATACACAGCCAAGTTAAAGGCTGTATGGTTTAAAGAAAAAAGTGATTACGTAAGCAGTGTTACAAGTATACAATGGTAACTGAATTAAGATTAACAATTATGAGTTGTAAGTGAATTACTACATGACTGAATAGTAATTCATGTTCATTGGTATACATGTATTTAGTTTAAAAAAAAAAAAAAAGAAGAAAGAAGGAAATACATTAGGTATGCATTTAACAGATTAGACAAGTGTCTTTAAGTAAAACTTACAATTGAGTGGAAGATAGAAAATAGGATTAAGTTTTACACAGGCAGATAGAAATACAGTTTAATCGGTTGAGAAGGACACTAAGAATGACACATTCACAAAGTGTTATATTGTTGAAGCTTGTTTATTAGAGTTAAATGAATAGGAAACAACTGTTGCACTGAATTATACATAAGTCTGAGATTGGTTACAATTGTCAGTCAAGGTATAGAATTACAGCCACATTATATGAGTTGTGATCACTATTAATTGAAGAAGTGTATACTCATTTGATGAAGGTACAATAATTAGGCAAATTCATTTTATAGCATGATAAAGTGCATATTAACGGTTTAATTTGCTACAGCTGAATTAAGGTTTTGTAAGAATTGCTCAGCTTGAAACTTCAATATAAGTGTGAAGCTTGCAATTGAATTTAAAGTGGTTACAGAATAGTTGTGTTAGAGGATAACATTACAATTACAGCCATATGAGAAAACAGAATATGTAAACTCCAGCCAATTGATAGTTTACCGGTGTAACAAAATGAGAAGTTATTTGTAAATAGCCACAAGGTTAAAATGGTTTTGATGATTTAACCAAATAAATTGTTATGTAAGGTTTTGCCTATTACAATAGCTACATAAGGATAATTGTAATTTGCATGCAGTGTTCTTGTTTTAACATGCATTACTTTGGTAGTGTAAATGGCTAATTTTAGAGCAGTATAATTTAGCAGAGCGTGCTCCCAATTAAAGGGGGAGGAATGTTAAGTATTGAATGAAGACTACAGGCTGTAGCTTCAAGGCACCTTGTACGCATGCGCGAGAGAGTTCAAACATGGCGTTTATTAAACCAGACACTACTTAAGATCTCTGTGCAGATTATCTCATTATTATGTTGTCCACAAGAGAACTCATAACATAAGAACATAACAGTAATGCATTTGATTAATTAACATTATAATCACTATCTCTGAAAGTCAAAATCAGTCAAAAGGATAACAGAAATCAGGAACCTTCCACTCCCCTCTGTCTCCCTTCCAGCCACCAAGTACATACTTTCTGGATGTTCACATCCACTACATTCAGATATTACTATAGGATGCAAATTATGATGATGACCACAAAGTTGCATTCAATACAGCTCTACATTGACAAAAGGAAACAAGTTAAAAATTGCACATTTCATAGTTTTCTAATTAAAATACAGGAGATACTTTCTCACCCATCTTTGGGAACTTAAGGACTGTAAAAATTGGATAGGAGATCATATTGAAATACAATGTAACTGTATTATCCACATTCCTTCTGTGATGTGAGGTTTTCCCAATGATATTAGACAAATAATTTCAAATGTTACTTGCTTTGTTTTGTCAAAGTAGGGCAGAATATTCTCCAGTGAAAACTGCTATAGCTAGGGACCATACCTGACACTACTTCAGGGTGCGCTAGCTAGGCCTCCACAGCCACTTCCAAGCTAGCGCTGAGCTCCTCTATTCCCACTGCCCCCACTGTCAATATATGCCCCTGCTTGGCAGGCTTACTGGCACTTGTAACTTCATGGTATGCACCACCCTACACAAGCAACTGCTTCCTGAAAATGCATTTGTTTTCTCAGAAAGAAGTCTAGGTATTGGTAGTTTTGCACTGAAAAAAGGGAGGCCCGGCTGCAACGGCTGACAATAGTCGTTGTCGACAAAAGCCCCTTTCAATTGCCCCGGGTCTGGGCCAAACCCCCACCAGAATCAATACACAGGTCACTGTGCAGCAACAGCTAGGAACGTTAACCTTCTTTTACAGGCTCACAATGATTCACAGTTATGGTTGATGTTGTTGTTATTGCCAGGAAATTCAGGGATAAGGGAGATTTTAAAGCAGACATCCTATTTCATCCCTTCTTATTTCTAATACTTGTACATCCTGCTAAATAAATATGAAGGGCAGAAATGTATTTGCGGGTCTATGCTTAGGCTGTACGCAAGAAAGAGGTTTTGCATTTTATCTATTTAGGAAATCTAGTTTCCACAGGGGCTTCTTCTGGTATTTGAAGGGGCTATTTCTTCACTACCGAATATAATCAATAAAAAATACCTATGCATGCACAATATTATCTCATGAAGACTGGTAAATGTGTATTATGTGCACACATTTCAGCAGAGAACATGATATAAAAACTCATATTATTGTTCTTAATTTTTATTGTTATTGTTTGAATCAATTCAAAACATTACAGATATCATTTCAGCAATCACAATGAAAGAGGAGGGAGGGGGGGGGGGGGGGTGTGACTGATACAAAGACAACAACACTATGTAATATGGCTCGGAGCAGAGTTAACAATATAACACTTCTATCAGTGCTGCAACCAATCCTTCTTTGCTGCTAGCTCAGCTCATGTGCAATGAAGTGACAATCAAAGAAAAAGTTCCTTCTTCAAGGCACAAAAATGAAAGAAGTGTTCATTAAATGCTCTAGTTGCTTCATTCATGTATGTTATGCCCAATTGGGTTCACGCTGAGCACACATAACTTCCTCTTCACAATTATTGATTGTTCACTCCTTTCCCTACTGCTACTCTTACTCTCTTTCCTTTCACCCCTAAGGATGAACTTTTTACACACTCACTCTCTCTCCTTCTCACTATACCTGCCCTATTTCTCTCATTTTGAACTCTGAAATCTAATTATAATCACACATAATAACCAACTTTCCCGACCCAGAAAATGAAATTCCATGCAGCTTTAAATCATCCATTCTTACAACTCTTTCAGCAGGATGTCTATTCTATAACAAACGAATACTACTGAACATTTACTTAAAGCTACCACATGCACTTACAACGTTGATCTAATTCACATGATGTGTTTATGTAGCATGACAGACGTCTATCAGCACAGCACATTGCCTTCATGTTGTAACCATTGCCAAATGTGTGGCCTGCCAATATTCCTGGCACTGATAGCTTCCTGTATACACTGTATGTTCCTGCAATGTTCCTCTTCCCAGTGCATACAGTATGTCACGTACAGAGACCGTCCCTGCCTATAAAGGGAACATGTGTGCCAACATGCTACAAACAACATAATTGCTTATTACAGCTGGTAAAGCCCTATGCTAATAGACCCCATTCCTGGAAGGTTCAGGACCACTGTCATGTCTTCCAAGACACCAGTCTGACATTTCCCAAGAAGGCCTTGTCACTCCCATGTCAAAATACTATTTCATCATCCGTCACAGTTCTACCTTCTAACAAAACACTATCTTAGTAATATTGTTATTTTGCTTGGAGGGGTTCATTCACAGCAAATAGTTAAGCTCTTTCCTCTCTCATAATATTAATGTTTCACTTTTCTGTGTACTGTGCTAAATACACTCAAATTAATCAAATGCGATGTTGAAATCTTTCCTCAATCGCTTATGAACTGTGAAGCAGATTACAGTGATATATTTGAAGCTTCCTTACAACATCACATTAAAATTTGTAATTACTTAGCAGAATCTGAATCATGATTTAATATGTTAACTATACAGGAAAAAAGTACCTGTGTTCTGTTAAATAATTGATGTAAGTGTACTTCCATTATTACAAATCTAAAAATACCTTATATATTAAAAGACATCCAAAGGCATTAATATAAGCCAGTCATAAGCACACTAACAGCCTATTCGCATATATAGCAGAGCAACACCCAGACATCCATGGATACTGAGGCATCTAGCCATGGAATATCTATCTCACAATCATGTTCAAGACATGTGGAATGCATCCTCATTCTTCATTTCAGGTGCTAGCTGTTTTGACAAGTCAAATTCTTTCGCAGATACACCCTGTCAAAGACCAGGAGACATAGGACAAGAAGTGGGCCGTTGGATAGACAGATTGATGCAATAATAGGAATATATGAATGCATGGGCTCTAAACATGATCTGCTCCCGATCATGAGCGGATTGCATTATACATGTATTGCATGCATGTACTGGATCTCTTTTTAACTGTATCTCCCCTTTCCCCATATTCCACCTCTCCCTCCCCACCCCCCAACCCCCACCCCCCACCCCCACTCTCTCTCACTCTCTCTCTCTAGCTCTCTTCTTCCCTGCTCTCCCTCCCTTCATCTCCCTCTCTCTCTCTCTCTCTCTCTCTCTCTCTCTCTCTCTCTCTCTCTCTCTTTCTCTAGTCCTCTCCCCTCTCCTCTCCCCTCTCTCCCTCCTCTTCCCTTTGTTTCCATTCCCTCCACACCCTTTATCTCCATCTCCCACCTGACTTATCTTAATATTGTGACCATTGAACAACCTAACAATGCCCCTATAATTGCCAGTGATTCATATTCATAATTGGCCCATTTAGTCTAGGAAAATTTTCCTTTGTGTAAACCTATTTTGCAATGATCATAAATTTTAATGTTTATAATTTTTTATTACTGAATATGTGCAAAACATACTTATCCAAATATGTTCAGAAAATATCACCCCCACATGCCTGGACTGTTATTCCTAGAGTTAATTCCCTGAAAAACTACATTTTGCATTTGTACAAACTATGTGTTTATAGCTCCTTTCATGATATTATCCAACCATCAATGATTTTTACATATTCACCACGATAAAAAAAAAACAGGAAGAAATGGTTTAGGTAGTTATGACACAGAATTGAAGTAAAGATACAAACATATGTTTTACTTGCTATTTACCTGTCTTATAATGCAACATATATTTAGATGAAGTACAGCTCATTTTGAAGACATGAAAGCAACTGATGCGATGCAATCAAGGTGCGTGACAAGGACTGACGTCAACTCAGCAGAAACATCTTCCACCATGCTCTACTTTCATAGCCACATAATATGCAGATAGGGGATGCTCTTACCCCCTACCACCCCCTACCTACCACCCCCTACCACCCACTCCCTTCCCACCCATCTGTGACTGACTGACCTCAGCTTGGCAGAAACAACTTCCACCATGCTCTTCTTTCGTAGCCACATAATATGCAGATAGGGGATGCTCTTACCCCCTACCACCCCCTACCTACCACCCCCTACCACCCACTCCCTTCCCACCCATCTGTGACTGACTGACCTCAGCTTGGCAGAAACAACTTCCACCATGCTCTTCTTTCGTAGCCACATAATATGCTGATAGGGGATGCTACCACCCCCTACCACCCCCTACCACCCCCTACCTACCACCCCCTACCACCCCCTACCACCCACTCCCCTCACACCATCTGTGACTCAGAGGGAGATGTGTGGGCTATTTGTCCACTCCACATGGCTCCTGAATAATTGAGGTATCAGTAAGTGCATTCATTAATGTTCAGAAAGTGTCCTATCCATCCAAGGAGTGAAGTATGATTCCTCACAAGAAGGAGGGGTAGGACTGGGGGGAGGGGGGTCATGGTAACACACCACATTGGCTCCTTGGAAGGTTGTGGGTAGGATTTGAATCAAGGGCCTTGCTTCGGAGAGACAAACTCTTTGCTAATTGAGCCATACCTCTCTCACTACGGATCAAGAGTGTGTGCTACATATCTCTGTATAAGAGTGCTTTTAACCTTCTCAGTACCAAGTGAATAAATTCGCATTGATTACAACACAGAATATTCACTATGGCACTTAGAGGACTCATCTCCCATCAAGAAGCACTACAAGTAGTACAGACTTCCCACAGGGAGCCAATGAAATTTTAAGAGGAAACCCTTAAAATAAGCCGCTTACTATATGGTGCCTGTATGTCTTCATATTATGACGCTTTATTATGTTTTGGTATCTTTATAGGAAATATAAAGGTGGGCAGAGATCCAGCAGTAGAGTCATAAAAATACCAGGATCCCTGTTTTAATTAAAGTGTGTGTTTAGTCTGATAACAGTGGCTAGATTACAGGAATCCCTACGCAGGGTCTTGTAAAAAAAAAGGTTGTGGAAATCTGCAATTCAAGAAGGAATTCAGTGTTTATTTGGGGAGGAATGAGACTGATACATACAGAAGGCTTGCTCTGTGGTTGTCTGTAATAATGCAAGCTTTCATTTCCCATTCTAAGAGTAGATTTTAAGTCTCTCATTACCATTGGCATGACAATGTGAGGTAAGCTAGCGGTGCTTCCGAGGCCTGGTAATGTAAATGGTTAATCATCATTCTTAATGCATGATTGCATGAATTTTGTGCAACGACCACAGTCAGAGAAGCATATGAACAAATTACAGCAATTTCACATAATTGTCTATATTCACCACTATGACCACATTGTATAATTTACCAAACCAACGTGTGTACCTAGTTGCTCTTTTGTATTTTGAAGGGCTAATACATGTTTGGGGATCCTCTTCCTCTCTCTGTCTCTCCCTTTCCCTATCTCTTTCTCTTTCTTGCTTTCACTCCGTTCCCCCACCCCCTCTCTCTCTCTCTCTCCCTCTCCCTCTCCCTCTCTCTCTCTCTCCCTCTCCCCCCCTCTCTCTCTCTCTCTCTCTCTCTGTCACTCATTTTCCCTCTCTCTTTTTTTTCTCTCTCTCTCGCTATCCTGCTGTCCCTGGCTCTCACTTTTGTTAAATATTTCCTTCCTGTCTCTTCACAAGTTCAAATTAAAACCACCCGGAAAGTAATATTGTTTAAATGGAATAATTACCACTACAAAATCATCATAAAAACTTTGCTGGCATCATTAAACAGGTAAAAGTCTATCTGAGAAAGAGCAAGAAAAAGGAAGAGGAAGGAGGAGAGATATAATGTGTATAGCTATCAGAGAAAAGAGAGATAGACAGATAAATCATATTGACAAGCAGAAAGAGAGAGAGGGAGAGAATGACAGAGAAGAGTAATGGATATATGACTGAAATAACATGAGATACAGTACAGTAGAGAGAGAGAGAGAGAGAGGGGGGGGGGGGGTGTAGAGAGAGGGGGGTAGAGAATGACAGAGAAGAGTAATGAACATATGACTGTGAAGTAACAAGAGTTACAGTGGAGATAGAGAGAGAGAGAGAGAGAGAGAGAGAGAGAGAGAGAGTGCATGAGGGAAACAGAGAGAGATAAACAGAGAGCGAGAGATATAGACAGAGAGTGATGCAGAGTTGATGTCAATGCGTAAAGCAATCAAAGAGACTAAATGAATGTGTGAACAGAGTTAAGAGGAACAGGATAGAGATGGGAGTGGGTGCAGATGAGCAGACAGACAGACAGACAGACAGACAGACAGGGAGACAGACATCAGAAGTCATTAGCAGGTTCAGAATCAGGCCACATTAGCACAGTGGCCATCCTGCCCTGTTTACCCTGATCAACAAAGCTCAACAAGGATTGATTGCCAGTGACATGATGAGGCGGAAAGGAAAGACTCACGAGGGAGCCCTCCGTGAGGCCAGCACATCGCTGCACATTCTGCGTCTCAGACAAGAAGCATTCTGAACTTGGCTGGTGGCCTCTTTGCGGGTTACCACTGGCCACATACTGCACGAATGATAGCAACATTCATGTATGAGAGTGATGCCTACTTACACCAGTGTAATAGACAGTTTGTCTACCAGTCTTTCCTAGCTCATTCACAAAACGCATTTAATCAAATGGTTTCTCAACAACTTCATTCCTTCATAAAAACTTCCAAAAACTGTCTACATTCACTACTCTTTCTATATATTGTATTGTTCACCAAATCACATAATTATCATTTTGAAGGGCAAATACCATTATCAGGTCTCTATGTCTCTTCATTCATCTATGAAGAATTGTTCTTTTACTTAATCATTTCCTTCATTGTCTTCTTTCATTTTTTTGACTCATACTTATTTCAGTCCATTAGTCTACCCATTTGTTCCTGAAGGTAATCATCCACTCAGCCATTCAGTCATGTATTCATTCATCATCTTCACCAATCATTCATTCTTCTGTCAATACCTGGTTGGCTGATTTCCAGCCCTCTTATCTATGTTTGTCCAACCTTTAACTGTGTATGACTACTCCTTTCTGTGCATTCAATCTTTCTGGGAATAAAGAATTCCACTTAATTCAGTCTGTAGGAATATCAACAAGAAATTCACTCATCCGTGACTTTACAAATGTCTCTATTCTTTCAAAAGATGTTTCAATTCGATAGTGAATGATCCCCTCATAATTCTATCGTGTGAAAATAACTGTAAACGTTAGCTCCTAGATATGAACTCTGACGAGACTTGTTCATCAATTACATCCAACTTTTTTGTCAAACTATTTAATCAGTTCATGGGCGGAAATCCCTGGGGGGACGGGGGGGTTGTGTCCCCCCCCCCACCATTTAGAAGGGGGGAGGACACAATATCAAATGTCCCCCCCCCCCCCCACTATTTTCGGTCGTGTATTGGATTGGCGGATTAATTTTTTTTCGAGAAACGTCATACCCCCCCCCCCCCCCACCCACTGAGAGCATTTTCAGAGACTGGGCGGGATAAAAAAGAACACCTCCCCAAAACCCCATCACTACCCCCCCCCCCCCCCCCCCCCCCCCCCCCCCACTCAGCTACTTCTTGAGGAAAAACATGTCCCCTCCACCTTCGGGGAGCGATTTCTGCCCATGAATCAGTTCTAAGTTTTTCATACAAAACAAAAATAAACCATGAAAAACATGGTATTTACAAAGGAGGGGAGGGAAACTCAAAAGACATACATCCCCAACCCCCCATAAAAATGAGTTGAAGATGATTTGCTGAAGTATGGCGATTCACAAATATTAAGCAAAACATTCCTGGCACCATTTGCAACATATGTCAAATCCTGTCTTGCTTTTTCTGCTCATAGCCATTGTCAATATGGATGACAGTATCACATCATAATCCCATCCCTTTGCCTCCGCCCAACATGTGTTTAACACTCATTTAAAGCAGAAATGGCTCCATCGTTTATGTAGAATAAAAAGTTTTGTCCTGTCTGCTGCACACTCTCCATATTATACACTAACCCTTCTGTAGCAAATTGCATACATCTAAATGCACTCAACAATGCATCGATCTGGTGAAGTAAATAGCCATTCAAAGACTTAGCGCACAAAACAGCTTATTGTCTGGGTTTTAACCTCTTTCAAGTTACAGAGCGGGCCGAGGAGAAGCCTCTTTCATCAACAAATGCGAACGATATTTTGCTCAGAATTCCCCCGTGATCCAGCTAGGGCTCATTGTAGCGTACCCAGCCTGGCCGCGGTGGTTGAATCGGGTGAATCGGGTGACCACTCTGGGAGTACCACACCACACCTTTCGCAACAAACGTTTCAAATACAATTTGCCATTACTCTAAAGAAACAAATATAATGTTACCTTTGAATCCAGATCACATATATGCAGGTGTCTCTCAGGATGACATTAGTAAAGTGATATATTAAACCAGGAGTTGATGAACTCACGAGAACTTGATAGAGCAAACTTCGGCCCAACATCCACGAATCTCAACTACCTGCGTGAGATCACATGCGGATATGTGTGTCCCGCTTGTGTGTGCAGTGAGTGCGTATGTAACAAGCACACATAGACCTACGCGAGCTAGCAGACGACGAACAATTGGGTGATGATGGTTGTTACACGGCTCGGTATGGTAGGCGCCCTCATGAAAAGTCGACACCAGGAGCAAACTAATGTAAAGTGTAAAATGTAGGCCGTTCAGTTATTTTTACTATCCCACTCTTATTGACATGAACGTTTACCTAGAATGTAATTATGCAACCGATCACTTGCGAGTCATGTTGAGCTCTACGACTATCGTGGTGCTAGTTACAGCTTGGTATTATCATTGTATTATGGTAATCATCGTTGTCATAGTTACCGCCGCTTGATTCATAAGCTTACATTTTAAACAAAGAAAATAAATGATTAAAGCATTGTTACATTTTTATGACGACCAGAGAAGAAGCACATACGATGGGAGAGAAATAATGAGGGAAATATCAATTAAGATTAAAAAAAAAAAATTAAAGCCAAAAAACAATATAAGAAAGGAAAATAATGTCGAATAGTGCATACCACACCACACAGCGACCCGATGCTTCATACTATTCCTGGTACGTGTGAGGGCCAGGTTTGTGCCAGTTTCCGTCACCCGACCTACTTTAATGACAATGTGCGCATGATGACAGTATTTATATCCAATCAGATGGTCAGTTCTTGATTTGGCATGCAATACGAAGCGGATTTCTTTGCAATGCTTTAAACATAAACACGGAAAAAGTGTGTGACGATTAAAATCACAGCAAGTCTTTTGAAAAGGTCTTCAGATGCTTGTAATGATCTGTATTGCGATAATGATGAGTAATAATGTAAGGAGTATGTTGAGCAGGAACAGGACGCTCTTAAAAAGCCCCGATCACATGTGGCTAGAAATTGGTTTTATCTTCCCCGCCATTTACGAATTGTTTGGAATCAACTAGAAATCAATCTGTCTGAACATGTG
>OZ022582.1:19383657-19530647 GCA_963669155.1 Arbacia lixula | reverse complement strand
CAAATGCGAACGATATTTTGCTCAGAATTCCCCCGTGATCCAGCTAGGGCTCATTGTAGCGTACCCAGCCTGGCCGCGGTGGTTGAATCGGGTGAATCGGGTGACCACTCTGGGAGTACCACACCACACCTTTCGCAACAAACGTTTCAAATACAATTTGCCATTACTCTAAAGAAACAAATATAATGTTACCTTTGAATCCAGATCACATATATGCAGGTGTCTCTCAGGATGACATTAGTAAAGTGATATATTAAACCAGGAGTTGATGAACTCACGAGAACTTGATAGAGCAAACTTCGGCCCAACATCCACGAATCTCAACTACCTGCGTGAGATCACATGCGGATATGTGTGTCCCGCTTGTGTGTGCAGTGAGTGCGTATGTAACAAGCACACATAGACCTACGCGAGCTAGCAGACGACGAACAATTGGGTGATGATGGTTGTTACACGGCTCGGTATGGTAGGCGCCCTCATGAAAAGTCGACACCAGGAGCAAACTAATGTAAAGTGTAAAATGTAGGCCGTTCAGTTATTTTTACTATCCCACTCTTATTGACATGAACGTTTACCTAGAATGTAATTATGCAACCGATCACTTGCGAGTCATGTTGAGCTCTACGACTATCGTGGTGCTAGTTACAGCTTGGTATTATCATTGTATTATGGTAATCATCGTTGTCATAGTTACCGCCGCTTGATTCATAAGCTTACATTTTAAACAAAGAAAATAAATGATTAAAGCATTGTTACATTTTTATGACGACCAGAGAAGAAGCACATACGATGGGAGAGAAATAATGAGGGAAATATCAATTAAGATTAAAAAAAAAAAAATTAAAGCCAAAAAACAATATAAGAAAGGAAAATAGATGTCGAATATCAACTACATAACTGCACAGCGATTTCTCCTCGACGTATTTGCTTTGTAATAATACTGTGATAATTATGAATACGAGAAATGCAGGCACATTCCAGGACAGGCAGAAAAAAATCCAGTCTGTTGCAGGGATATTAACCCCGTAACATGATTAAAGCGTTTTATTCCGCATGGAGAAGGGAGATCACGACACACGCTTATTTATCTTGCAAAGGTCACCGAGGCAGGAGAAAGGCGAAAATGGGTCAGAGCCTTCTAGCCGACGCGAATTTCATCTTCTTGTTCATTCTCGTGCCCCCCGCCCCTTTCTCTCTCTCCCTCTCTCTCTCTCTCTCTCTCTCTCTCTCTCTCTCTCTCTCTCACTCTCTCTCTCTCCCTCTCTCTCGTTCTCTCTCTCTCTCTCTCTCTCTCTCTCTCTCTCTCTCCATCTCTCTCTGTTTCTCTTTCTCGCCATGTCTTTCTCTCTCTCTCTCTCTTTCTCATTGTCTGTCTCTTGCACTTTCTTCTCTCACGTTAATCTGTGTAGAAGATTTTACGAAGCTGGGAGAAGAACCATACACATCAATTGATACTCCTGCGTCCATGCAGTAATCTCCTAGATAAACAAACATAAAAATACAATCTTAATCATTAATGTAGGGTTTCATCTCACAACGACCTCCTACCCCCCCCCCCCCCCCCGCCCCCACCCCTCCCCCGTCCCCTCCGTCCCCACTCCCTTCTCCTTCACATGTCTCCATTTTTTCTTTTTTCTTTTCTTAATTCAGCAATGTATTTACTTTTACCCTTATTGTGTTTTTACTTGATAATTAATCTGTTAAAAATATTGTCTTTTCAAAGGAGTCCAGCTAACAAACTTTGGACCCCTCTAAAGTCTAAGTATTATCATAATCATTATTATTATTGTCCTATTCTCGACATGTCACAGTATAGCAACACTTCTTTGGTGTTTGCTTTTCAATTTGTGTTTGTATTATTGTATGAGCTGTGGAAACAATTAAATGCTACAACTAGAGAAACGGATCGGGGCATAACGTGAAAGACCTCGAAAACATACGTATCTAAAAAATACGAGAAGTTTAGTGTTCACAGGATATACGTAGGGTACTTGCTAAGGGGGAAAGCCCCCTGACGCCCCCTCCCATTAACGTACAATGGAGGCGTCAGTCGTCAGCTGTCAGTCGTCGCGCATCGTCGTCTTAAAGCGTCGTTCACGTGTCGCCGAAGTACCCAACCACAGTTATGCAAAACTCGACGGTACGAGAGGGTAGGGCGATAGAGGGAGAGACAGAGAGGGACGGAGAGAGAAAGAGGGAGGGGGATGAGAGAGAGAAAAAAAAGAGAAAATGGAAGAAAGAGAGAAAGAGGGGGAAGAGGGGAGAGGGAGAGGGAGAGAGAGGGAGAGAGAGAGAGAGAGAGAGAGAGAGAGAGAGAGAGAGAGAGAGAAAGGGGGGGGGGAAGAAACGATTTACAACCGCTGTGAAATTCGAGTGTGGTAGGAGAGGCAGAGAACAGATAGAGCGCGATGGAGGAAGAGAATGAAAGCCGGAGACGAGAAAAGGGTGGGGGAGAGAAAGATAGAAAGAGGAAGAGAGAGAGAGAGAGAGAGAGGGGGGGGGGGAGACAGAGAGAGAGAGACAGAGAGAGACAGAGAGAGAGAGGGAGAGAGAGAGAGAGAGAGAGAGAGAGAGAGAGAGAGAGAGAGAGAGAGAAATACAGCTTGAGTGAAAGAGACAGGGGAGAGAGAGAGGGAGAGATACAGCTTGAATGAGAGAAAGAGAAGAGAGAGAGAGAGAGAGAGAGAGAGAGAGAGAGAGAGAGAAGAGAGAGAAAAAGAGAAAGAGAAAAGAGTAATCATTTGGAAGAGAGAGTTTTTGGGCGGAAAGTGAACGAGAGTGGGTGGGAGAGGGCTCGGGGAGGGATACAAACACAGAGACACAGGGAGAAAGACACCGAGAACAATCGAGACAGAGACAGAGACAGAGAGGAGGAAGAGATAAAAGGAGATAGGAAAAGAGACGGGAGAAAGAAAAAGAAGGAGGAGCAAGAAGAAAGGAGGGAGAGAAAAAGGGGGGGGGGCACACGAGAGAGGGGGAGAGAAAAAAAGGGGGGGGGGGCTACAGGCTGACGCAGCTAAAGAAGTGCATCCTCTGCAGGGTACACTCGATTGTATCATGACCGTCTGCACTCAAGATGTTTTCCATTACTTATTAGGTTTACTTCTGTCGGGTTTGTGCGTGATGTTGACTGAAAGCTGGCAGGCTTCTTTGGTAATATTTGGGGGAAATGCTTCAGCCTCGATGGCGCCACTATAAGTTGTGTCTACACGTATTTTGAATCGAGGTGACGCCAATTTCTGGGAATGCTTCCATGCCCTTGTTGCTTAAAGTACTTCATAATAATGAGGAGAATACGAGCTTTCTCTCCGAAATAACGCAAAGTGCGACTGTTGATTTACCGCTACATTGCTATCTTCAGTAGATGTAAATTCGCTGTTTAGTGACCCACAAAAATGAATTGCTAAAGTCTGAAATAGTTAGGCACTGAAAATATCCTGTAAGCGCTCTTGCCTGGTAGGAAAATACACATTTGTTTACAACCAGCTTAAGGTGCATGAGCAGCACCCCTTTTTGTTTTCTTATTTTAAAGCAAAAGATAAACGTTATGATTTTTAATGAATATTTCATTTTATTAAGTCTTTAGATGCAAGTAATAATAAATGTGTAACTGAAGGTTTGTGTTCATCAAAATGGTTGTGAACACATTTTGTATATATTTGTTTTATCTTTACTCTCTATCAACGTTTTATACGTCTGCCCCCCCTCCCCTCCTCCCCCCCCCCCCCACACACACACCCCTCCCCCTCTCCCCTTCTTCCCCACCCCGGACTAAATGAGTTTATGCCCATGCACACACCGAAGCACCCCTAGATGGGGAAGTTCAGTGGCCACCTGTGCCCCTTGATTGTCGGTCAATGAGGTATGGGTTTGGAGGATCCACGGGAATGTGGCTCAAATTAGATCATGGTCTACCATCTTGAGCGCCTAGAGTACCCGGGAAGTCGGCAACAGGGGGTTTGGGGTTACCCGCTAAGCTCGCTGAGACCATGTTTAAACAGGCTAGCAAGACGATCGAGTTCGGCTTGATACAAGACAGAAAAGTGAAGACGTTCGATTCGATGCGTGCACCCGATCGCAAATTACCTTTATCTAACTGGATTTATGTGGGAATGAGAGGCTGGGGTTGAGGGGGATAAGGAAAAGAATGGAAGAGATACGACGAGAGGAGAGAGACGAGAGAGAGAGAGAGGAGAGAGAGAGAGAGAGAGAGAGAGAGAGAGAGAAATCAACCATCAGAGATGCAGATAAAATGCAGAGAGATAGTGTGTTTGTTGGTATGTCTGTCTGTGTATGACTATGTGCATTACGTGTTTTTATGAGTTTGAATATGAATGTGTATATTCGTGAGTGTGTGTGTGCGTGCGTGTATATGTGTGGATTTATGTTTCTGCATGCATGATTATGTGTCTGTGTTTGTGCGTGTGTGTGTGTGTGTTGTTGTTGTTGGTTTTTTCTACACGATACCCATTGATAACGCAGTATCTATATAGCTACATGCTTGAGCTCAGAGTCCATTTTGTGAAGTAAGTGAAATAACAAGGACGCGAACAATTTTTTTTTCCACACGTAAGGCAGTATTCTGCAAAGATGAATAGATGAAGTCACGTAATACTCGTTTCTACATTTCTCACAAATGGAAATTACACGAGAAGCGCTTCGTATAATGGGCATGGCCACTCCTGGCAATCAGTGCGAGTGGTGTTGTTGGTTAAGGCGTAGAGTGTGATCACTCTTCGCTGCCTCACTTTCCCTGAAATAACCCAGATTTGTTGCTTTTTAAAGCAGGAGGATGTACCTTTCAGCTGCGTTCACACTGAAGTAGATTTAACGCTGCCATTCACTGCATTCTGCTGGGCGCTGCAGCGAGTGGCTGCCAATCGCAAGAAAGAAATACTTGATTGACCTATCGCGACAGCGAGCACAGCCATGTTAACGCATCTTATACGAGTAAGAAGTGGCGCCATCGAATATCAGAGAGAGAGAGAGAGAGAGAGAGAGTGGGTGGTGGTGTGGTGTGCGTGGTGGTGGTGGCGTGCATGGTGGTGGTGGTAGAAGTTGTGGTAGGAAAGGTGTGTGGGCGTAGTTTTTTGGAGGTCACGTGTGTATTTTTTAAACTAGTTTTACACACGATTACCGTGGAGCTACATTTTGTGTGGCACAGAATCGGGTAACCAGCGTTGCAGCACGTGGTGAGCGTGGATATAGTATGTCGGTTCGTGAACATGCAGCTTACCTCAGACTGAACAAAAAAAACCGTTGTGTAATGTGTTCGATATACCTTTTCGTGGATCCGGGAGATCAACAACATACATTAACGTACACATGTAATACTTTTCCTTCCATCTGCCTCATACAAACACTGAAGGACCTTTATCCAGAACGTGACTTTTCTGACCATTTTACCTGCCTATACAAAGTCACCATCTTGCCACGATGGGTCAGTCGAATGCTGCCAAAATAATATATCACGAGCCCCTCTCCGTTTAAAGGTCCCACATTAGCCTCTAGTTTCCTCGGGCAGCCTCTTAATCTTGGTCAGCCAACACCGATTACATGGTCTCGCAGCGGCTGCCTCACTACCCATGATGGATCGGTGACTTAACCGAGGTAGGATGGCCGAACGCCCGGCGGCCAAATCAAAGACCACAACACTCAGACTCAGGCCGGCTTCGGAGCAAAGTTTCTCAGCGGAAAATGCAAAATGAAAATAGGTTTGCACAAAAGGGCACGCTAATGGGGAGGAAGGTGTATGTGGACGTGGATGTGAGGTGTGGAGAAGCATGGGAGAAGATGAGGGGGGGGGGGAGGAAGAAGGAAGAAAATGACACAATAAGATGAGAAAAGGGACACGAAGTACTGAGAGCAAGATAATCAAACAGAAACGTCCTTTAAGCAATACACAAGCGGGTCATCGTCCTTTAAATACTCAACTTAAATTGGATAGAAGACTAACCAGCGAGCAGGGCAGCTGTGAGGGCCTTTAAGATTGGATCTGAATTTTTTTACGTTCAATGGAAAACTGGCTCGCTGGCCAGCCTTCTATCCAGCCGTTTTGTGTAAGTATTAGACATGTTAGACGCGAGGGGTTTCGTTACCATGATCTCGAGACCCTACCACGGTCTGCACTACTAACATGACTAAAGGTATTACCACACAACCCCACGATACGACTGTAACGCCTGTAAAGTACAGACTAATAGAAGGAAGAAGACATACACAAAAAGAGAGTCAGAATGCATCGAAAAGACCAATAACGGAGAAGCGATGCTGCCTAGGAGAATACCTGACAAGGACTTATTGCCAGAAAAAAAATGATGGAGTGATGGGGGTTACGTTGCCACGGCAACGGAAATCTCGGGCATCCGAGTTGGTTGTTGTAAATGGACAGAAGATTTGAGAGAAGATTACTTTCTCTGTAGAGACTTTACCCCAACGCCCTTCTCACTTTCAGCAACACTATTTGCCTTCATGAAATGAAAATAAGTACTATGGTCACCTCACGCAGAAACTCATAATGCTCCTGTTGTTTCGCATCAATTTCATTGACTGTGGAAATGCATCATGTCCTGATGTGCAGCGCTTTTCTTTGAAGTTTATTTTAGCATTTCATCGCAATATCTGGTGCGGGCACTGCATTACAATTCAATGATTTATATTTACTTTTACATAGTTCATCTCGATAATCATGTTACCTGATTGGTTGACAGGCATGAACTAGATTGGAACATCATAGCAAAAGAAAATTATTTGCATAAATAGCGTTCAAGTTTGCATAAACAGTGGTCAATAATACTTTATAAGCGCAAATAGTGGTCAATAATACTATTAGTAACATAAAATTGCATATTGAGTGGCAGCCAGTTTGGTTTGTGCTCAAGTCCTTACAGGTGTTTGCGCAACCAACGACTTCAGTGTATTAATGTGCCGATTCGCGCATAACGGTCGTGTCAGGTGAGCTCTCTAACATGACATCACAATGTTTTTTTTTGTGTGTGCGCCTTTTGCAACGCGAATACAATGACGCTTAAAGGGCCCCTGTCATCAAAATATATGTTGACTTCTGTTGATGCAACATAACATGTACATAACAAAATCACTAACTGATCAATGGAAATATGTGTCCTATATTTTAAAATATTTTTTCTTTATTTTTTCTCAGCACTGATAAGCCCCGCCTCCAAAATATCCTCCAACTCAAGATTCCCCCTGTGACATCATAAAAGGTAGAAATTAGCAGGATAATAAGTAGAATTTATGCACAAATTAAACATTGCAATGACATCCTCCATCTGCCCACAAGAGCATCACATGTCTTCACACAATACCATCTATCAACCTTTCATGTGGGAATAATCGTTTCCTTATGTCAGAAATGTGCTAGCTATATGTGATGCTATTATAAGCACTTGCAGGTGGTCATTGCAATGTTTAGTGATTTTGTTATGTACATGTTATGTTGCATCAACAGAAGTCAACATATATTTTGATGACAGGGGCCCTTTAAAAAGATGTTTCATGAAAATAGGGTAGTATCTACAGAAATCTTGTTTAATGGCTGTGGGTTAGAAATATATGTGTTATTCATTATTATCTTATTCGGTATATAAAACAAGAAGATACTGCACTGGTATTCGGGATAAGGTTAAACTTTAGGCATGATAGTGCCGCGGTGATCTCAAAACTTTACCATTATCTCTCAGTCTACGGCTTTGTGATAATATTGCTTTGAGATCACTTGGTGCTTACAGTTCTAACTATGTCCCTAGAGCAGTCTTAAATTGTATAATATTGACTGGATATTGATCCATGCAGCTCAAACAAATTACACAAGAAAGTTTGATACCACATTAGCTTGTTTATATATTATGCTATACACTTGTATTTTAACTATTTTTTACAATAAATGTCATCATGACCATGATGGTCATAGTGTTACGTATTTTTACCTGTAAGTCGATGTCGTGTTAGCTTTGACTTTGTATCTTGTACGTTTCACTTCGTATACAATTCAGCCATTGAGCATAAAATGCAAGCATACTTTTTAATCAATAAACTTTAACAATGAACAATATCCCTATACCAGCAAATATTTTGATGTGATATAACTTGCGTGTCCAAAAACGTCATATACCTATATATAGATTAATTGTCTGTGTCGGATGCCTTATTTAAGAATTATCTTTAATTATATTCAACGTGAAAACGTTACCATCTTGAAGTTATAACGTACTACAGAACGTTAATCCCCTCCCCCCCCCCCCCCCCCCCCCCACACACACACACACGCGCGCGCGCGCGCACGAAACCCATGCGCGGCTTACAGTTCTTATTTGAAGCGATGTGGGCTGATTATTATGATGAGAGCTTAATGAAGCACGCAGGATAATTAGAATAGATTATTACGAATTGATGTGGCTCGGTGCTGGAGAGGTGACATGACATCACGGTGACAGTACACCGACCACCGGCTCGATCAACACTACGTCACTGCTTACACGCTCGGAAAGGACAAGTGAATTGTGTGTGCTCGGAAGAGCGGAAATCATTGATGGCTAAATCGCATCTTTCGATATTATCAAGGACGATTACGTTTTGGAAATGATTGATACACAAGAAGCTACTTCACAGACACATATGGGATTAATGCACAATATATTGAGAAATCGTTTGTTTTGGCGCAATAGCTTTACTATCTAATTAAACCTTGAATGAAATACTGAATATACATACCGTACATCATTATGAGAATGAATGATGTGTCTATATGATGTCCATAAGGTTGTAATCACCCTCTCTCTCCACTTCCCTCACTCTCTCATTCTCCCATCAACATAACGTGTCAACCTACCCTGTTAAACTCATATACATGTGTCACCTCCCCACCCCCCTCTCTGTCTTTCTATAGATAAATTAATATTTCGACCTACCTAACGAATAAAACGCTTGATTTACCCCCTTTCGCCCCCACCCTTCAAAAAAAAAAAAAAAAAAAGAGGACTCGCTTGATACTCTGGCGTGTTCTCTTTGCGATGAAGGTTGCTTGTTTGCCCCATCTTCTGGTAGCCGGGAGAAGAAGTTCGTGTCGCCTTCGGGCCTGTCAAGCCTGGCACGGCTGCCTCACGGGGTTACGAGCACCCAGCGATGCTTGAAACATAGGTCTTGTGTCTGTAAAGGAGCCCGATCGACGTATCGTAACAAGGTTCTATCCAGTGAGTTGCTTAATCATTTAATGCTCCTATAAAATGTTTAATGGGAATTTGTACATGAGATATGACTGTTTCTATAATATTAGGCAGCTGTTCGTACTGTGATATAGGTGTGGAGATAGATGGAGAATGAGAGAGGGGGGGGGGGGTTGGGGTGGCGGGGCTAACAGACACAATGATCTTTGACAGAGAGTGAGTGTGTAATTTGTGTATGCGTGTGTGAATTTGTTTGTGTGTGTATGTATGTGTATGTGAAAGTGTGTGTATATAATTATTAGTTAAGCCTTAATATCACTTCAACTTCAACGAAAATATTAGGGATATCAAAATAAAGCAACAAACGCAGGAAGGAAAAAGGGAAGAAAAAAACAAGACAGGATGGCTGTGAGCTGGTGGCCTTAGTTTGATGCATTACGCGCTAATCTGGCATTTTGATTACTTAATCACCCACCGGATAATCTAATTTCAGTTCGGCATCGTGTTTACAGCATAACGTAAACAGTGGGTCGATAGTTGTGTAAAGGTAACGGGTGTCTTGTAACCATGCCAACTTAAGTGAGCAAGGCGCTCAACGCAATGTTTCTCGTTCATGATGACGATGATGCAATCTTATAATATTGAATCACTGAGGAAATCCCATAACAGCTGTCTTCACAATGAAGGTTAGACAGAAAATATACACTACCATATGTTGATGTTGCTGTCATACAATTGAAATACCACACTGATAGCACTCTCTGCTTTGAAAAACGTTAACATTTATTGTAAAAACAAAATTAAAGCATTGTGTTACATAATAGGAATATCAAGTGGGTATTATTTTAGATTCTAATTTGACAACAAGCCAACTGAGCTCCACTGCACACTCACACGCACTCACAAATAACCACTTTCAGATTTCCTCCTCTAAAACGACCTCGTTAAAGGCCAGCTCAATCATTCTCATTACCGCTAATTGGCTGCATTGTTTCCCTACCCTGGGAGCCCACAGATCAAAGGGGATTTCCGCCAGTAAATTATAGTAGCTGATTTAGGTCTAGAGGTGCTGCAGGCAAAGTGAAGTTGCTCCGATTCAACATGAAACTTGCAGTTAGCGTACCACCAGAAACTATCCTAGCAAAACACAGCAATTCCACCTTTTTAAAGAAATAAATGTTTAATCAATCAATATGTAGTACTCAATGTATACCGCCTGACATATCTAGTATTTACAAATTGTGAATTACTTGTAGCAACCGCCAAATCCCACACATCCCCCCCCCCCCCACACACACACACATAGGCCTACGCACACTAAAAAATAATGGTACAATGAGCTTTGGTGTATAGTTAGCTGAAATATTCAACTTGTTCAAATCACATCTACACAGATCACTCAATTAAATACCATTCATGTATTATTTTCTCCCACAGCTGCTTGGTTCTATTTAAAATTTTCACATTGCTCTTTGTTTGCCTATTACCATTATGCTAACAAATCCCATCATGACCATTCCATTAAAGTAACATCTTGTTCTATGAGCAGGTGGGCGTCATTTTGGGCAATCATTGGAGTGTTGTTTGGGAGCTCATAAATGCGGAGACGAAATAGCGTTCGTGTATCCGAATTTTGTTGCAATAATCCAAAGGTCCGTTAATCTGTGAATTCATCCCAAAGTGACAAGTTTCAAAAATCTGACACCATGTTGTCTACTTAAGGAAATAAAGAAGAAACAAATTGTGTTTCACTTTCGGAGTAGCGAATCATATTTCATTTCGGATAAACGAACATGTGATTAACGGACTGTAGGAATAACGAACCTTCTGAATAACCCGCTATCATTGGCTACTCTTTTGTGTGTATGTGTGTGGAGGGGGGGGGGGGGGAGGGGGCGGCACTGGTAAACTGGTCAATTTCCGATCTCTCTAAAAACCTGCAAATCAAAAGTACTGTCAGTTTGATGTAAATCCCTGAAACAGGATCAACTTGATGGAATCTTGAAAAGGAATCCCCTTCACTGCTATCCAGGTACCCACTGGATTAATGTATCTCCCATGTCGTCTCTCAACATGTCTCTTACGAAAACCCTTCCTTAATACATAGATGATCTTTCTTTCATCATGTCCATGTAATCAGTAAGGAACGTGCGGCTTATTAACTCCGTCTTTGCCGGACAAAGTATTCGTGAGATCAATGCAATGCATACATGGCACGTAACCAGGTAAGTATTTTTACTCCTACATTGCGATAGATATATTTTAACAACTTCTGCGTCGAACAGTCTCTGAAGGATTTTAAAGTAGTTCACACTTCGAGTCAACTTATTATGCTTGGAAGTGTGAGAAACAATGCCTCTTGATTTCCTTAAAAGCACAAGCTACGATTAAAGACAGTGCGTCCAGAGTTTGCAGGTAAAACCAAAATCTTTAAGACATAAAGCGAGCTACAAAAACATAATTATGTTGCGTTTGTGATGAATTGTGATGTTTATGACAAATTTTAAGTTTATGACAAATTGACCACTCTGTAGTTTGCTCTTCAGGCTGAGATTCCTTTTCAAATGCAACTGGAACTTGAAGTCGACAGTGGTATTTCTCATTTGTGTACGTCATGTACATAATCATTATCTCAAGATAGACGTTTTCTCTTGCGTGGGTGTCACGTTGGGTGTGATGCTTAATTTAGATAGATGACCCAACAAAAAGTATAAGTTAACAATGAAGTGGAAAATATTTGCCGTTGTCAGTTGAGACTTCATAAATTCTGAGGAAAGTTCTTACACGATACTTTGTTCTATATAATGTGGCATTTACATAAAACTTAAAATATCATAACTGCAAATGGGACGCACCACCTTTAGTTTGGAAACAAAACGTCTGTCGTGTGTTAGTTTTGACTTCCGTTTCGACTTAGGTCCCTTACGATCCTTAAGTGTGATTTACCTATTGGCGCGTTTTCTTTCCTTAAAGACAGCCCGTCCATTTTGCAGATCACCACAAAACCATCGAAACATTGACAAAACAATTATAGAGAAGTGTTAGCAAGCTGTATATTCATAATTTGAAAGTGACACGTAGTGTAAAATTCAAATAATGCACGTAAACAACGTCTGATTAATAGTCTTTACCTCAGGCTCTTAGCAGTTTGTGTTGAAATATCTGCTTTATTGATTAATCTGTTTAATAAATTATAAAACGCATTATGAAAAAAAAAATAATTCTATAGAAGGAATCATCTCCAAAGTTTGGTAAAAACTCATAAAATTAGGATTTCACACACGCATAATAACTACATAGATACTGTAACGAAGACTAATACTTTTTTCGTAGTACGAAAAAAGTCGGTTTGAAATTTAATGGCCGAAATTTTTTACATATACAGAAAGCTTCAACATGCTATATTCTTAGAAATGGTCTTGAATCCCACTTTCTTCAATTTACGATCGTGATAGACGATTTCAAATTTCAAGCTCGCAAAAGGGACGGACAATCTTTAAGTGTGATTTACCTATTGGCGCGTTTTCTTTCCTTAAGTAAGGTTTCAAAATACCAACCGACTAGGCTCAGACAGTTTTGGACTTCAGTTTTTTCCCCGAAATCTTCCCCTGAGGTGAAGGTTATGGTTAGTATAGAGTATGTCGGCAGGACTGAATGCGTGAGTTGAGAGAACGCGTTTTTGGTAGAAGTGAAAAGGACAAGACGTGGCAATGAATGAATGGAATATCAATCAGATTTCGACGGCGCCGCACTATGACTTCGTCTTAAAAAACATGTTCATGCCACCGGCGTCGAGTGACGTAATGAAACATGACAATAAAGAGCAATGACGGGACTAACTACTCGGTTATTGCACTCCGGGGTGCGTATTTACGCGGTGCTAAAGTGCCCACGGTTGGTTTGGCAATATTGACGATAAGTCACGAAATGTACAATAATATCGTGTGGCGTGTTCGTCTTTGCTTGCGTGGTGGTTGGGAATAATTGATGCCTCTGGTAGGATGAGGGATCAATATGAAGGCGTTGAGAGCTGTAGGATTCAAGGCAAAATATAATGTCACAGCAGTCTTACTGCTGCAGCTCCTGGTCATCAAACTCAAGACAAGATTGAGATGGAATAGCGGGGAGGGGGGGGGGGGGGGTCGGGGTGAGATGATGGGCACGTTGAGACTGAAGATGAGGAGGAGTTGTTGCGAGGGTGGATTGATTTACAGAGGCACGCGATGCAAACATTGTCGTGTCAGGATTGATAGATGCAGACAACACATCAAGGTATTTGGCTTGTTAACTCTATGACGTCTTGATCGGTGTGTGTACGTCAAGACGGGAGACTTCAACGTCCCCGAGATGTCACGTTGGTGTAAAGATGGGCTTCATACCAAAAGATGTTGGAATAAGCATATGTTTTATTTTATTAGAGTCAGGTAGAAATGAAGGAGCAGGAGAGATGTAACAACAAAAACACCTGAAAGTGAGGGGGAAATGAAAGACAGATACATCAACAAAACAAAGTAAGTTGAGACGGAGGGGGTGAGAGATACAGGGCGAAAAAATTGAGTGAGAGGAAGAGAGGCAGACGGGAAGAAATTGTATTAGGGAAATAGATAGCTAGATAAGGGAATATAGATTGAGAGATATCCTTAAAGAGAGACAGTGAGAAGGAGAGATGATGAGATATCGTGTATAAGAAATGCGAGAGAAAAGATACGGATACAGAAAGAGAGGGGGAGATAGTTAAGAAGCGATTAGGAGAGGAAACGAGAGGGATATAGATTTAAAACGACATAATGAGAGATAAGAGAGCGACTGAGAGATGAAGAGAAAGAGAAGAGTGGAAGGGAGGGAGGGAGGGAGAGAGAAAAAAAGAAAGAAAGAGGGAGAGATAAAGAAAGAGAAGGGGAGAGAGAGAGGGAGAGAGAGAGAGAGAGATGGAGAGAGAGATAGAGAGAGGGGGGGAGGAGAGAGAGAGAGAGAGAGAGAGAGAGAGAGAGAGAGAGAGAGAGAGAGAGAGAGAGAGAGAGAGAGACGATGCAGTGGTTTTGCGTGTGCTATGAGGCGAGTTGTTTTACTGGTCATCGGTGCATAAAAGATGAGCACTGATACCAAGGTCGACGCGACGGAACGACGGGATTATTGCTGCTCAGAACCGCGAACACCAGGCTCTCCCGTGGTCATGGTTATCATTACCCATGTGCATTGACGTACTCGGGAATGCGTGAGCTCCGAATGTCTGCACAAGACAGTGTGGATACTTTCTGAGTTTGGCGACTGGTAAACGTCGCTCATTTCACATGAGTAGAATGCGCTGAATTAACCATGATACCTCATGGCGTCCGCGACCGATTGCACTGGGTTCACAAATTTCAATATTTTGAGGGACAGGTCAAGTCATTTTGCTCCAAACATGACAATGTCCAATGGCATACATTTAGGTAACAACGTACATCATATAGAAGAGGATACATAGGTAGAAAAATAGTAAAATATCTATCATAATACCTGAATGTGTATTATATACATATTTAGAGAGAGAGAGAGCGAGAGCGAGAGAGAGAGAGAGAGAGAGAGAGAGAGAGAGAGAGAGAGAGAGAGAGAGAGTAGACCAATTCATGAATTGGTAAGATACGAATGGTGGCTTATTGTTGTAATACCACGAGGAAAAAAAAACCCCAGAAAATCTCCATGACCCATTTTATACAATTCTGCCCGTATCGAACATCGATGTCGCCATGGTTACTACCCCGCCAATGGGTGATTAGTTTGATTACCAACCAACCAGCTCTGTTAGATACAAGACGGAGAGAGGATGATTCTTAACCCTGTGCGTGTCAGACAAACTGCTGCTCTATGGGATTTGTGTGTTTGTTACTTATGTGAAAAAAGTCCATCAATGGTACATTGAGAGTTAAACGGAGTTTTCCTATCTCTATGCAATCCAATTATTTTTCATTGTAATTTGTAACCTGTTATATAAATCAGCTTGTTTTATGTTTGTATACGGTGACTCTCCTTTTAAGTTGATTAGCCATAGTTAAACACCGTTGTTTCGTTTATGAACGTCCATCTGGTTCATCACGCGTAATGTTCCCCGCAACTATTTGTTCTGTATAAGAGGGTCTTGATTTTGTTTTTCTCTCCATTTTCCTACATTCCTGTAAAAAATCAAAAGGGGTCTGGATTTTGTTTTTCTCTCCATTTTCTAAATTCCTTTAAAAAATATCACTGACCTACTACGTGCTCTCTATTCCTTAACTCACATGAGTGATAACAGTGCGGTAAAGTCTTCGATTACCATGGTTTCTCATTAGGACTCCCACCAGCAACCAGCATGATGGTCATATTATCCCCGAGACTATAACCATATATCTGCTCAAAGATATTCAGGTGGCTAATATTTCGCAGGATTTCGTGCACGGCTGGGTGTTTGCGGCTGCGAACCGCGCCGTTGATCGAGAATCGTCGATACACACAGTCCTCCTTGAAACACCAAGACGAAGAAGAAGGAAGTAAATTATGTAAGACGGTGTTTGGTGATGTAAATACAGAGAGGGATATGGGGGGAGGGGGGGGGGGAGGAAGAGAGAAGCGCGAGGAGAAGAGGGAGAAAGAGAGAGTGGAACACAGGGGCGAGGATGAGAGAGAAAGAGCCGGTTCATATAAACTAGACGTTCAACATGTTCAATGTAGGGTAGCTCTCCGTACAAAAGTCATGAAACTCAGAATAGATCAGCAGTTTACCCTAACTACAACATGTATGCAATCTTACAGTCATAGCTTCACAAACGCTTCCAGGAAAAGTAAAAGAAATATTTTTGTTAACGTTTAAAATGATCCATTGCGTAGGGACCTTAGTCTACATTCCGTCAGTTAGTTTCTAGTTCTACTACATTGAATATTGAGTTTATACTGTTGATAAAATCACCTTTATCGTTCCGCATTATGGTGAACTGGTAATATACTGCAAATATTTAAACGTTGTTAGCTTGGACTGTGCTGCCAGGGCATCCATGTTATACGCACTGCTTGATGGATCGGATCGCTACCAATAAAATACACGCTACTTCATGCGTAGATGTAAGTGCAATACAAAATCATAAAACCATAAACTGCGTCATTTAGGTTTCACGATAATTAACATTTTCACCGTAGGAATTCCGTATTAAGAATTACGAACGATATGTACTTTCATAAAGTTATAATCAAATCATACTGCCCATAATTATGTAATGTGTGTACCTCTCCGTTTGTTTTTCGGGACGTCTTTGTTGGTATCAAACTTTGTTGATTGTCGTTAGCACCTTTTTACTGAGTAGAAAATAAACAAATTAATCTGAGATCTTCATTGGTGACCGAAGGCTAGGGAGCACAACATTTTGCCGAATCTTGTCGGCGCTCTAATGATGCAACATCAAGTGCGTTGCGGGAGGGAATATCCTTTCCTTCGGTAGCACAGCACGCCAGTCTCTATGATCTCGGCCATGTTCCAGTTGGGAAGAGATCGTAATTAAATGGCAAACATCGTGAAGAGATGGCACGCTGGTTCCTCGCAACCATACACCTGTCGCCTGCATAAACATCGGTATAGATAGATACACATGAGCAGAAGGAAAGGTTCAGAGAGCAGGATTAACCCTCTTATTACCGTTGGCACGAATATTATGTAGTGGATCACTGCGGTATTCAAAGCTAGGTGGTGTATGGATTAACTAAGGAGGAAACCGATCGTTACACATTCAAATCAAACCAAAGTAAAACAGCGTTAAATGAAACTGGAGCATGGTATCACAAATGCCGAGTCTAGATAAAAGTACAGAGCTCATAGAGGAAGAATCAGAATGTAGAAAACAAAGCGAAGACATCATCACCTATATTCAAACAGGCGTGATGATTTCAAAGAGACGCTGTTGCCATGGCGTCAACTGTCAACCTAGATCTGAAATACGTTGACTCAAGACCCAACAGGTTATCACCAACAAATGCATTATCAAAACATTGCTTTTCCTCTAATCATTCCTCCAAAGGGTTTTTAGTATAAAATTTTTAAAAATCATTCAAGAAGACTTGTTTTCCCCAAAATGCAACAAACGAAATTTATTATGCGATGCCTTAAGCTTGAATTTCAATAAATAATTATGTTATCCATCTCACGAGATTTATCATTGATGTCTTCTAAATATCCCCTCTTTGTCCACTATTGTCCAGATGATGATACTGACAGCACTCAGAAATAAAATCTTAAGACGAACGAAAGGTCTAGATCAATTCTCTTACCCGCAGAAATGAATGTCCCACGCGAAATCGCAAAATGAGATCGAGATTCCTCCCCCCTCCTTTTTTTTTCTAAGTTCGTTCATCAACCCTACGTGTGTTAGTGACTTTGGTGTAGTACGCGCTATACTTGAAGTGGCTGTTATCAGTATTATCATCTTATCATATGGAACAATATCAAAATGCTTCCTGCTGTATAGTGAGACGATCACATATCCCATAGCTTCAGATCAAGATTAGAATCTTTCATCACAGAGTAAAGCTGGAATCCTAACAGCGTTACCAGGGATTGGTTTGCAATAATCTCGTTAATTTTAGAACGGAAATCTCCCCAGGGAGTGGAGATGGTTCAGACCGTACCAAATAAACTTCTTCTATACGGGTGGATCTCATGACCGTAAAATAAGAAGAGTTCGCGGTATCGAGACCACGGGGACGATGGTGTCGCGTGCACGATTTGTTTAAACACAAGGCGAGAACCGATCTGTGTAGATCAATGTCATGATCAACAATGACACGGTGTGGTTGGTTAGTGTTGGGTCACGCCGTGATTCTGGGAAGACTTCGACACAGTGTCCCCGGGAGATGCTCCAGTGTCGGTTGAAGGAAGATAAAACAAGACAAATGCAAACCAGAACAAAAGTAGCTAAGAACCAAACGAAAACAAGTGAAAGTTAGGATGAACAGATGGAAAATACGGAGTAGGAGTAGGATGAGGGTGAGAAAGGAAGATGTATATGAATGATGAATGAAAGAATAACAAAAAGGGAGACAATAGCACGAGAAGGAGAGACAGAAGAATCATAAGGAGCAGAAACAGACGAACAAGAAGAAACGGAAGTGTGCAGTGTTTTCGAACAATGTAGGAATGCACTTGATAAGGACAGCGACCCTTTTAAGCGCTCATCATCTTCCCAATAGACTCATCATCCAGGATTTCATTAGATGCGATTGGTTACATCTCAGTCTAATGCATCATGGGAACGGGCTTCACTCTTGATACCATCCAGACTGCTCCCAGCCATTACGGGGAAAATTGGAGAAGACAGGGTGAGCAGACACAGAGAACATAGACAGATAGATAGACGGGAGAGCAAGGTGATCGAGTAGTCAAAAGGATGGATGTGGAAAGGGAACGAGAGAGAGAGAGAGAGAGAGAGAGAGAGAGAGAGAGAGAGAGAGAGAGAGAGAGAGGAGAGAGGGTGGGGGGGGGTGGGGGAGGGGGGGGGAGGACAAACAAGGGGAAACTCGTAGAAGAAGTGAAGAGAATGAAAATGATGACGATAAATGCGACAACTACGACGACTACGATGAAAATGATGATGATAATGATGATGATGATGATGATGATGATGATTTTGCTGGTGAAAGAGGAAGTGAAGGATCGAGGAAGGGAGACAAACATATAGCATGGAGTGAGAGGGGTTAGATGTGAAATATATAGAGAAGGAGAGGGGGGAGCGAGAGAGAGAGAGAGAGAGAGAGAGAACACAAATTACAATACATGATAGCGTGAAGAGTGAAAATCTGAACATGATATGGTACTGGAGATACTAGGCAACAATACCCAGAGTGATATCAAGATAACAAGGAAAGTGATGGCATGAATAGAAAGAAGATATCATAATGACACTGACTATTATGCTCCCACTCCAATCATCTCATAGTAATACCTTATGCATCTCAATGTTATAGAGCAAAAAAACAATACGCTAATGACTGTCGCATGAATAGACAAGTTGTTATTGAGTCGACAGATGCACTCCACGCGGGAGGCCACGTTCTGATCAGTATGATTATAATAAATCCACCCCTAGGATACCACTCAGTTTATGAAGACAAAATCTGACTTAGATTGATCAGCTCATTAATACCATAGCTTGGTCGAAGCTAATTTTCTGCCCTTAGAGCAAAATGCTAATTTGCTGAAGCACTTAACCTCGTCATACTGTAGGATAGTAAAATATTGTTTATTCGGACATTTTTGAAGGAAAAGTCGCTGCCTTGAAGACAGTTATCTGACAGCTGAAGGGTGGCACTGTGTTTTGATCTATATTCGTGCTTAGCAGCTGTGAGATAGGACTGTATGGGCCATTATAACAATATGAACATGACGAAGATTTGACAAGGAAGTGTATGGCCAGCTCATGAAACATATGTAAATCTGTGATAGAAAAAAAAAATGATAGAAAACATATATAGTAGAAAACATACATTTATTAATTACATCGTAGCTTTATACAATTACAAAGATGGGCGTGTGAAACAAAATGACAGGCCGAGAAATCGTTACACCGATTCGTTCTATTAAGACTTTAGATACGTACAAATTGTCAACATCGTTGGAATTTAATAGAGTAGTCCTCAATTAGAACCAAGAGAGTCCCGAGGGAGTGAACCAACTGGTTGCCATGGATACTTGTGATCGATGTGCGTGGGATTCGCAGCTAAATGGCGTGTCGGCTGAGAATGTGGGCTCATCTGAGACGAGCATCGTCGACCATGGATCATTATACAGCAGGATTTTACCTCGAAATATGCCATGTTTTTTGACATTGCGGCAGAAATACAGACAAACAAACAAACATGACAAACAAGAATACAAATAAATGACATAACAACCAAAAACAAACAGCTAATACCACATCCAAATGTTGATCATCGAGACAGGAAAACATCACACCCATGATAGGATTTCCTTGTTTTATAATTATGCTCTATAATTATCATCACGCAGTCTTATGTATTTATCTACTCTGTATATACCTGGTCTCCTGTCGATAACTATTTCCCCTGACCGAAGTAAGTTCGCATCATTGCCCATTTTCCTCACGAGCCAATGAGAGCAATCTTGTTACACGTGCGCTTCTTCCTGTCCGCCACTTAAAAAACATAAGCCAATATTCTCAAAGTATAGACGATAATCACAGGAGGGGGGGGGGGGGGCAGAGAAATCGTCCTTGCATAAATACAGCAGTAAGAGAAGAACAATTTGCATTACAAAAATTATACATTTTGATTTTGCCAGCAGACATATTTCTGAAAAGGTAATTCAGACCATTTGTTTTTTTCTTGGACTCAAAATATCACACTGACCTTACCGCAGAGTGCCCCTCTTAATATTCCTTCCGTCCGTCTTGAGGGATCACTTCCCATCTCTTCTCGGACACTGCCCGCTGGAGGAGCAAGTAAGGGGATTAGTCATTGAGACGTCCATGCTTCTGGCTCTCACTTTGACCATGGACCCGACATGCTTTGACCATGCTTTGATTGTCCCGCTCACAATGATGGAATTAATGACGCGTTCAGACTACATACGTCTTGCTCAAAGCTTCTATCGCTTGTGCAAAAATTAATGTACATCTTTTGCTTGCCTACTATTGCCTCTCAATAGTAAAAAAAATCTTTTTGAATTATCTAAAACTGTATTCCCCACAGACGTATAACTAGTTGGATGGAAACGATTACATTTGAGGATACATATATATACATATATTCCCATTAGACCTACATCATATAGGCAGTTAATACATTCTCACAAATTTAAAAAGCGAATGTAGCAATAAATCATATCAATGATTCAGATGCGAAGTACAATTGTGGAAATTGAATGCGTGTAGACGACAAGATATATATGAGAAAATTTTATGTATATTTGTTTACATTTTGACACACATGTACATACACATACATTGGGAACATTCCGGATATTGACAACCCAATCACTTGTCACCGTTCGGAAGTCTGCTATCAGAAAGGTCGGACCAAGGTACCACCAAGGCTGTGACACCGAGACAGAACCTCGTAAACTAATGTCATAACGAGGGAAGATCAGTCGAATATTCACCTTCCTCTTCTTTCGTGAACAAAAAGGAAAACGAGGACAAGGAAAACGAGTTCTTTTTATAACAACGGAAATAACATCTGCGTTTTCATTCAGGTAACCATAGAAACGGCATGTTTTTGATCAATTGCCCTTCACTCACCCAAGCAGAAGCTAACGCGTCAGGTTACGCTAAAAAAAATAATAATCGTACATTTCAATATGATTTCTCTAATTGTATATTGTTGTGGGTGATAATCGTTATTCCAAACTTAAAAGATTCGTTATCGGAATAACAAGCCTTCGGAGGAATGAATCTCCGGAATAACCATAAAAAATGACGAACTGTAACCATTGTTGTTGGTTGTCGTCGTTATTATTGGTGTAAAGTTAAGGTTTGGAGCATGATTATAGAATGCAAATTACGAGTTAATCATATCAAAATTACTATGACGTGGGTAATATTATTGTCATCTTGTGGAATGTATGATAAATAAGGTGAGCATAAAAAATACATACTAGAATTAGTCAGTTCACTTTTATTTTGAAATGACGTACCCACGAATCCGCGAGACAGCATGTGTTCATGAAATGGGAGAGCTGTTAAAAGCGAAGAAAAACGTGCAAACATGAACATTATGAACCTGTTCTGAACGGTTCATACTAGTTAGAGATGGAATACAATACCTAAGCTCAACTTGTGCGGAGAACTATGTACAATCACAACATTGCTTCATTTCGGGAATTATGCCAAGTGTGAACAAGATTTTATTTTCTGGATTTGTGAATCATGACATCTAGCGATTGTTTAATTGAGTATTCCGTCAGCAAAACGTCTCTGATTCCATGCCAAAGGACATTGTTACGTCAGATCTGACAGTTGACGTGGTTGTGAAGAAAGAGAAATGTCTCATAACCCTGTTCATGAAGAATACAACTCACGTAGACTGAAAGTGTCAGCTGGCCTAATGAAGCTGTTTACGTATTTCAGATCAAGGACATTATAATGACACTTATCTATGGCGGACGGCCTATTTACGAAAGTGAAATCTAAACATTTGAAGTGTCCACACCCAACCAATTTACAGCGATTTATATTCAGGCAAAATGATCAAATCTATACATTATGAAGCTAACCTTGGGACTTCGCTAGTGCGCTTAATCCATTGGACCTTGTAATAGAATCAATCTCCTGAAAATGATTGTAATTTGTTTCATTATTTTCGCAGGATGAGAGATAGTATACGTGTAATCAATTTGGGTTAGTGATTGTGGTTGACCTTTTAGTAGGTGCACGAACCTAAAAGTTGCTGGGAAACCTTGTGTATTATCAATATCGGTGGAAAAAGAAGACATGGCCAGGGTTAGTCCGTACGTATGTATCTAGCTGACCGTGAATCCAAGGAAGGATTTGAGTAATCTCTATACTGTTATATGGTTAAAGTAAACAAGCAGAACGAACTTCTACTTTAGTGTGGAACATACACAAGATGTAATGTCTATGCTGTCAGCGTGGGTATAAATTTCATTATGAATAGCAAGTTGTAGAAGTAAAGTATGTATCATTGTTTGTAATATTATTATCATTGTTATTATTATCATTATCATTATTAGAAGCACTAGTATAATAAGTGCTACCAGTAATAATAGTACATTTAGTAGGCCTACAACTACTGACAGCAATATCATTATGTGTAGTTGTAGCATTAGAAGTGTTACTGTTCATTTTAATACTGTTAGTGATGATATCAATAAAATATGAAATAACAATTGTAAAATCAATATGATCATAACAGCAAGGTGACATACATTTTCGCAGATAACGTTCCGGACTAACGTTGGTGACGAACGCGGCATTAAGAGCAAATTGAATAAACATCGCTTACCTTAAACCACAATTAAAGTAGGTGCATTCCCAGCATAACACAGTCTAGTATCCTTACATTCAGGTGTAATCCGTGTACAGAGAGCACTTTTTGGCGCGCTTTCTGAGCGAGAGGAATCCAATGACTGCCCGGCGTGCATCCAAGTAACCAAGTGCCAAGCAGGTTGCTAATGCTGCTGTGCGCGCCCCAATGATAATTGCTGCGTGCACACAGCTATTCGTGATTGCGCTTGAAAGTTGTGTCTTATCTGTATTATCGTCCGTACTCGAATCACGGTGAGCTTCGTGTACGTGAATATATGGGGACCAGTCTGCGGGCTACCCTACCATTGCCTGTCATAGCGCTATGACCAGGAAGCAGCCCATAATAACAACAATCAATGATATTGACACTGGAAGAAGCGCAGTCACAGACGGGACAGTGGAACATGATGGAAATTGTACTAGGTATCACAATAAATGGACATGATAAGAAAGAAGGTTTACCAAGTTACATGGTAGGATACGAAATATGAAATCGAATCAATGTAAAGATGGCAGATAGATAACATGTTTAAGTACTTGACACCTGAAGCATACAGGCCCGGAGGTGTAAGGAACATGCGAGTGTTACATGGGACACACACAGCACCGAACATAGTGGACAAATTGTGAACCATTCTTAAGAGTGGAGTGATGGGATATAGGTTAGATAGATGGAAAGGTATATATATATATATATATATAGAGAGAGAGAGAGAGAGAGAGAGAGAGAGAAAGAGAGAGAGAGAGAGAGAGAGAGAGAGAGAGATAGATAGATAGATACATAGATACATAAATAGATAGATTGATGTATAGACATACAGATAGGTTGATACATACATGCATGTATATACATACATACATACATACATAAATAGATAGATAGACAGATATATACATACAAACATAGATAAATAAATAGATATATAGACAAATTTGTAGAAAGATACATAAACAGGTAGATAGATACATAGACAGGTAGATAGATACACAGACAGATAGGCAGATAGATGGATAGATAAAATGATAGATAGAATGATGACCAAACTCGTAGCGAACCGTCTCAACAACATTTTCCTCCTCCTCCCCCTCCTCCCCCTCCCCTCCCCCCCCCCCCCACCCCATCGCATCCCTGAGGGGCATGATATGAACTGCCTGATTATTGACATCATGAATATTACAACTACATCATCAGCAACAGCAGCAGCAATTTCAATTAAAATATTGATTCAAAAAGCAGCAGTAGAAAGAAGATGATGATGATGGTGGTGGTGGTGGTAGAAATAGTAATGGTAACGGCGATGATGAAGATAATAGTGATGGGAATAATAATGATGGTGATGATGATGATGATGATGATGATGGTGGTGGTGGTAGAAATAGTACATGTAATGGTAACGGCGATGATGATAATGCTAATGAAAATAATAATGGTGGTGGAGGTGTCGATGATAATAACAATGATGGTCATGATATTAATGATAACGATAATGTGGTGAGGAGGATGAGAATAGTGATGTCACCGAAATCATCATTATCATTATCATTATCATATTCATCATCATCGCAGTAATAACAACAGTAATGAAAATGATAATTATGAAGCTACTACGAGTAACTTCTTCCAACTCCTTCCTTTCTTCTCTTTTCAGGATACTAGATCAGTGACTCAACAATGAAATAAATCCCTACAAAATAGGATGTTGATATGAAGCCTTGCAACGCGTACCTCCTCTGAGAAAAACTCAGTATAGACAGTGATATTAATAATAACAATAGAAGTCTTAAAATTATAAGTATCATTTACCTCAGTTGTTACTGATATGAGTTTGGTGTCGTTGAATATATGATTCTTCGTATTGAGACAATCATAGTTGATATTGGTTGTTGGGAAAGGAAGGAAATATGTCTTTGGTGTCGATGAATAAATGATTCTTCGCATTGAGACAATCATAGTTGATATTGATTGTTGGGAAAGGAAGGAAATTGTTGACATCGAGACTTGACAGACAACAGACTTGATGACGTGAAGCCAACGCTTCCTTCCATGTTTTCAGGATGCGCGGTCGACGTATCGGTAAAATATGAATTATACCGATCACCATATTTGCTTTGACTTGGTTTGATATATCACGGATGAAAAAAAACTCTTTCACAGAGGCCGTGGCACGGCCAAAATGATAACAAACAAACAAACTTGACGGTATAAATCAATGAAAAGACAAACATGCACAAAACGGTGGAATTAAACTATAAATATACACACCCTATGATGCAAACAAACAACACGAAATGTATCATGTTTTTCATGGGGGGGGGGGGGGGGGCTGAATGGAATAACAACTGTGTAAGCTAGCATCTGCAAATACCGACATAAATGAGGCACTTTTCTTTGATATGATATGATGCTGATATCGATTGAGGATTACAAAATGTTTTAATTTTAATGCAGTTTGTTCATATTGGGCTCAACTAATACTTGTGCTAACTTCTGAATCCCGTTAACTACCCCATTATTTGTAAAAAGCAATGTCACATGATGACATTTTCTTTGTCTAGTCAGTTAGTCTTGTCAGTTACGTAAAATACGTGTTCCCCTTCAGTCTTCCTTCAGTCATGTAGATGAACGTTTTCTTCTTCTTACCGTTGTTGTTGTTGTTGTTGTTGTTGTGGTGGTGGTGGTGGTGGTGGTGGTGGTGGTGGTGGTGGTGGTGGTGGTGGTTTTGTTTGTAATTCAAATTATGTGGGTTAAATCCGAGGCGAGTGACCCACTTCTGATTCGGCTTGAAGACGTTGTACCTTTCAAACAAGTTCTTTGTAGATTTGGGTTTATATGGTTAAAGGGTATTTATAAACAGTACAACTTTCAGTACCACTTTCACCCCTAACTATTACTCTTTTCTATCTTAAGTGATTCTATAAATCATGTGTATACATTGTAATCCTTAATGATTTATTAAACAAAAACATAGATATAAAATGATCAGTCCCACTCCATCACGTGGTTGTATTCTTCCGTGATAATAATTGCCCCACTTTATGGAGATTAGAATCGTCTCGGCTTGGTTGAGTCAAGGAGACAATGGAGAGAGCCTGTCTGTGGTTTATGAACGAGCCGAACATTGACACGGGAGACAGCAGTGAGTAGACTAGGCTCTTGGCTGTTCGACATTTCAAATCTAAACGACCAAAAGTTAACGTGTGGGTCCTTATTTCAGGAAGGATGAATTTTAGAGAAAACAAATGAAAAAGTCACAGCGTCCGTCTAGAAAACTGTTGTTTTCTAGACGGACGCTGTGATTTTTTTTTTTTTACAACTGTGTAATAATTTCGAGAAATTAAAACAACTCATATCATTTCCATTTGTAATAAATTATATGTCACAATTTTATATCGATACTAAACAAGTGTATTGACACTTTCGTGATGAATCCTGGTCTGTTAATATTACTGAATATTTGATTGAAATCAATATTTGTATTGATAAATAAAGCAATGAAAATGTAAAAAAAAAAAATCGGATTTTACTATTAAACAATATGAATACTAATTTCATCTGAGCCAGAACCCAATATCGATTAATGTATTGCAGTAAGACCCGTTTCTGTAGAGTTTGGATTAATTACAAATATATGTTCAGCAGGATTGATAGCATCTTTACCCCTCCTCTTCTTCTTCTAAGACTCCTTCTCTGAGACCTCCTCCACTTCTCTTATTCTTCCTATGTTACACCCCTTCCATCCCTCTCCATCTCGATCTCGATCTCGCTCTGTTTCTCCCGCCCGTCCACTGTGCACCTCGATTCACGGCCAATCAAGCATTTATATGCTCTACCCATTCGTAACTCCCTAGTGACTTTCCTTCTACAATCGCATGGTTATCCTTCCTACGAGGACGTCTGAGGGAGAGAAAAGGAGAGAGAGAGAGAGAGAGAGAGAGAGAGAGAGAGAGAGAGAGAGAGAGAGAGGGGGGGTGGTGAGTAAAAGAGAATTAAGAGAATGAGGGAGAATGAGGGAGAGAGAGGGAGAGGGAGAAAGAGAAGAAGAGAGAGATGGGGGAGAAAAATAAAGAGAAAGAGGGAGAACGAGGGAGAGAGAGTAAGACTAAGAGGGAGAAAGAGAAGGAGAGAGAGGGGGATGAAGAGAGGAGAATGAGGGAGAGAGTGAGAGGGAGAGAGAGGAGAGAAAGGGAGAGAGAGATGGGGGAGTAGGAGAATTTAGAGAAAGGGAGCATGAGGGAGAGAGGGGGAGAGTGAGAAAGAGAAGGGAAGATAGAAAGGGAGAGAGATTGGGGAGTAAAAGAGAATTAAGAAAGAAGAAGAAATAGAAGGAGAGAGAGAGAGAGAGAGAGAGAGAGAGAGAGAGAGAGAGTGCAATCAGCCCTTATTGCCCACTGCTACTGTACCTTGCTGCGATCGCTCTTTTGGTTAAGGTCAATTCTGATTTATGGAAAAGCAGAGGCGTCACATGACCTACTTACGTGTATCATTATTAGGATGATGAATTCGAATGTGTTTCAGTATATTTCAGCTCTCCTGTCAAATAGGTCGACAGAGCATTTTATATGTTCCCTGCAGAATAAGGAAGGATACACAAAGAATATGTTTTGTAAATGGTTTATCAAAGAAATTAGGGAAGCCGAACAAATTGTTCGGCCCGAACATTTTGAGGATATGTGATTAAATCACTGATTGCTCCGATTGTGGATCATTTGAGGGCGGGTGGCTTTCGGTAGGTTTCTGGAATGAACAATGAGTGAATTTGGGACCACTGGCAGGAATATTTCTCACGGTCACATTTTCAAGGCTTTCTTGTCTCCCCTTTAAGCAACTGTACAATATATTGTATTGTCCACAGTTTTTCTGCCTGTTTTTTTTCTGTATACTCGGTTTTTCTATCTTGTTTTTTGGTTACATTATCCTGATCTGTTGTAATTATTTGTAAATATTGTGATTTTTCTTGATTTTGGTTGTATGATTCAATAAAAAACATAAATGATAATAATAAAAAAAGAAATTAGGGATCCCCAAATACCGTTTCGAACGACTCGATTTTGCTGTGTGCATATCAGCAGCAATACCAATCATTACCCATGATATAATGTATAGTATAATAGAGTTCTCTTGTCTATGGGCCTTTGAATACTTAAGGCCGCACTGAAGGGCATGGATGATGACAGAATGACTTGCTCAATAACTCATACAAATCCTATACAATGCGAAAAATAAATGAAACCCAAGGCAAAGGTTTCATCTGTAGGGTTAGTCGTCATTATCACCTTTTGCAGGTGTATTTGAGCGTATTTGATGAAAGAACACGCTGTTCACATGGAGGATGAACGGACGACAATTCATTTACAGGTTAAACAACCCCCACCACCCCCACCACCACCACCACCACCACAACCACCACACCCCGTCCCACGTACACTAGTTTATAAATACCGACAGGAAGTTCATAGCGATGTCAGTTGTTACTAGCTAATACAATCAATATGGTCATGTAGATACGCTTACTTCATATTCGTGTCTCTTTTACACGTCATCATGAATATGACGTTGACCGTTTATAATGTTTTCACAACGCATTTCCTGGAAGAATAATTGTTTCCTCTATAATTCCACATAACTCGTCAGATTTCAATTGCACCGCCATCGCCAGTAAACATCGATCGGTCGCCTGCAGGTGGTAGTGTTGAGAGGGAGGCGCGCCAAATTTCGTCCTAGTTTCCCGCCATGTCTACGAGTTATCAACGATCGTTTGGATCCTGAATTCACGGTCGCTACCCAATGACCTCTTTGTAAAGTGATGCGCGTTTGTGCGAACGATTTTAAATCGACAACGATCACTTCTGCTTTCTAGGGATGGAAGGTCTCAGTACATGATGGATCATTCTGGGTGGTTCAATACGTGTAGGTCAGCCCTTAGTTCCCTACTATACCTTTATCAAATATAAAGAGCGATTATTTTTTTGTTTTATAAGTACGAGGTATAGTGGTAAAGACCACGGAACCCGTTCTGTGGCGTTCTGCTGTGACCTTAGGTCACGTTCTCATCTGATTTCAGGATACCACGAAAGAATCGTATCAAATGAAATTCTATAAAAAAAAATAAAAAAAATTAATGATATCGGCACATGATCATTTCCAGCCCCAATCCATCTCATTTGTTCAGTACAGCTGTATTTCACTACAATACATCATCAAAAAGCAATTTCAGAGAAAATCCTTCATTCAGCAGGGATGCATATTATCAAGGAGGAGGGGGAAATATGATGTATTAAACTTCTTATTCAAATATTGATGCATATCACCGTTTTTCTTCTTATGCTTTGAATTAGAAGTTGACGTTCATCACGTCTCATACAAGCAGCTTTACTTACAGTAAATCAATCTCACATATCGACTTTTCAGAAAGCAATTTAAAGAGATATGTGACACAAATTTCATACCACGCTGTATGTATAGTTTTAACAACTTCATTCAGTGTATATGCATATTTAACGATACAAACAAATAGAATAAAAGACACATCGCTTGCGTTTTTGAAGGCACATTAAGTCTCATCTATATTTGAAGATCTCGGATCTTTAACTACAACATCTAACTGAAATGAATCGTGGCATTGTGGGATAAGCCTACAATACACCACGTGACGTTGAAAGATAAAGACGGACAGGTTAAGAGAAAATTACCTCTGACACCAGCTCTCAGATATGATCTTTATCAAAGACATCAATCGAAGCAAAACCATATCAAAGTTATATTCAGTGCCTGACTAAGAAATGACGCAGTCCTGATTTTGTATTTTGATACAACTTTTGATATTCTATCCGTAAGGTCCGCGGCCACACTTCCTTGTGTTAATCATCAGTTCTTATGAGTTTTGCAGAGTTCAACTGAGTTCATATTTTGGCTATTTGGACCTATTCCCTTTGAATATTTTGAAATGAAGTGTTTTATGAGCTCAAGCGGAGAGGGTAAATCCGCGTTTCTAACCTTTAGAGGATTGGATGAAAACTACAAATTATATCAAAATAGACAATGCGAGAGGTCAAGTCCGAACATCCATTCCTCTTCCCATTCACATCAATGATTAAAAAGACGTTTCTTCTGAGAAGACGATTAATTTCATATGTAAAACAAGCACATTTTCCAAGATTAAAACAGATCACAATACAAAAACAATGATGAAACTCACCACGACTCTGCATTATAATATAACACATCTTTATTTCATCGGCATCAGCATCATTAATATATCTGTTTAAAAATATTGTTATTATATCACATTCGGTGACTTCACACAAACACAAAATCAGCATGAATATTTCGATGCTCCATGTATGCCTAAATAAGTCATAATACTTGAAACCATCTCAAATTCCACTATCCTCTATTAAGAAGATCCATTTCCATTTTTCCAGCTCTGCTTGGTAAAGCCAGGTGATTTAAACGCACAAAGGGAAATCTTTATTCCCTATCCGTGAAATTAAATCAGCTTAAGATGAATTACAACATCTTTTTTAATGTACATTTGGTTACAAATTTGAGACGCAGGAGCAACTTGATCTGCATTGTCAAACAAAGAACGAACATACAATCATCTTAGAAATTGGTGGGTTGTAGAGAACATACATAAGTGTCATTCTCATTGGGCTTTAAGAAATCGAGAAGTTAGAAAAATCGCGAAGTTAGGGGACCGGGACAATAGGACCATTCGGCTTTTGGTACGGTTGCTAGGCAACTTTCATTATAACTTCGCGATTTTTTAAGCCCAATGAGAATGGCACTATAGTGGCATTGACAACCCGTTAAACAGATATCCATCTAAACACCTTTAACAACAATCCATGAAGCACATAGCTGAACTTAAATGACACACCGACATAAACTAGACTCAAGACAATAGGCCCAGGCTTTATAAACTGTTTACTGAATCAGCTCTTAAACATTGGCAGAACAGAAATGGCTAAGATCATTAACAGCCTATTTGCAATTGTTTTGTTAATGTAATGAATGAATCCTCTGGTACTATAATTTATGAGGAAAGACTACAATCTTTCAACAAATGGTCTATTTTCGACATCAAACAAATATCTAAAGATCAGCAAATGCTCCAAACATTGATATATCTTGGACATTACAACCGTGCAGCTAATTCACACTGGAATCATTCATTATACAGTCATGTGCAGTTGTATGCACAAGACTGCTTTTACATCTTTGTTCTTATTCCCAAATAATTACTCTTTGCTACTTTTAAACAACCAACACACGTACAGGACGCACGCAGTACCGACAAATACGTGTCTACAAGCCAAGTTACAAATACATGTTGATTTCCTGAAGAAGCACCGTGCATACCTCATGGCGTACACAGGGTGTAACTAAAAGAGAGTGAGCGTGAAAGACTGAAAACACACGAACATTTACGTGCAGGTCAAAATATGGCGTGCTTGATACTTCAAAAATGAATTACTGGAAAGCAAAATGTGATTACTGGAAAGTAAAATGTATTACAAGAAGAAAAATTAGATTAAATACTGGCCATGACGACAATTTTCCAGTGTCAGAACCTAAGGTAGTTAAAGGGATGGAGGTTTATTTCCTAGGAGTCTAGAGTCACATCATTTTGCTTCCTTCATGGCTTTTTATCAATATCTACTCACATATAACCATCACTGACCACAGAGTGTATGATAGGAATAACAGTCCATCGATTGCATCATAATAATGATACTAATAATGATTTTGATAAATCGCCTTCCTAGTACGAAGTAGCAACCAAAAGCGATTAATTATTAACCTGGCTTTAGCCAAGACTCAAGAGTATAGCGCTAGGAGCTAGTTGATCTAACTAGACCACATATACTATATTCCTGCCAGGTACCAATTTAATACAACTGGGTTGAGAGGGACAAACATGAGCAAAACACCTTGTCCAAGGGTGTATGTACTGGGCTGGGCTCGAACCTAGGATCTCTCTGCAAGAGTCAAAAGAGTTTGCTTGTTTATTTATTAACAATAATTTTTCTACTTCAGAATTGTATTCTCTACAATTAATTAGTAGGTGACCCCCCAAAACACAGTAAGAAAAAAAAAACGCGAGAAAAAAGCGGAAAAGGAAGTTTAAGGAAGATAGATAAAGATATGCAGAAAGCAACAACACAAATACCATAAGCTAGTCAAATGTTGAATACATAAGTAAGATAAAAAGATGTAAATGAACTGCACATTTAGTGATTGATAACATACAAATGAGGCGAAGAAAAGAGACAAAAAATAGAAAATACTAAGTAGTTTTTTGCTCTTTGTAATGTTTGCTGATACATCTACTTTTTTCACAATCATTTCAAAAGAAAGAGATTTCACTTTAAAAAGTTCCTTTTAATGTATCATTAACAAGAATATGCTGATTTTGTGTGTCTAAGGTAGCACAGCTCCAATATACAATGCTATGAATCTCCCAAACAGTATTTCCCAACGTGAGTGTCTAAATCATAAACTTCTTCACCCTGCTGATATGCTATCTGTATTAAGGATGTTTTCACACTTGATATCAGAGTGAAATGCGATAGGAGTAACACAGGTTTGTTTAAAATGAATTTTGGCTTGCTCTTAGAAGTAAAGATTGCATCTGGTAAACAATATCATTTAAAAGATTGAGAATGTGATCATCAAAAGTCAACATCAATTGTCCAAATTTCCAACTTCCCTTCCTGCTCTTCCTACATCTGAAAGCTGGGATTCGGGATGAAGGGATAGATTATGTAGGTTAGTTGCCCGACCTAAGGATAAAGAGAACATAAAGCTGATTTGAAACGTTGTCAGCTGCTACACTCTACACAGAATGCAGCATTTGTGAATTTCAGTTAAGTTTTCCCCATGATCCATGGTACTAAGACCCCATTTGCTACCACACCATGGGATCGTCTCTTGATCATTATTTCACACTTCTGGATGATCCCCTGCACCTTTGTTTAAGTATCTTTAAGTACCCTACTAAATAACTTGAAGTGTATTATTGCTCTTTTATACATATTCATTTTCATACATTTACAATGTATTTTGTCATGTGCACATGTGTTTTTCATATTGGAGAATAAATTCAATGCAATTCAATTCATCTTAAGTGGAGGTCTTGAGTTTCTCTGTCCCACAAGAACTTATTTTGTGCCAATCATGCAGAAGTACTCTGATATTGAGGCATTTCATCAATATCAGCTTTCCATATTTTTGGACTGAAAACCTTTAGTTCAATGAGGCCAAACACAGAATGTTTATATGTATCTTTTGTGCAAGCGGAAACACAGAATGTTTATTTGTATATTTTGTGCAAGTGGGAACATTCTCCATGCCCACAAAAGTTCCAAGTAAGCTGATAATCCAATAAGCTAACATCTAAATGTGTGAAGTGAGTGCCCAGATAATCCTAACAGTGACTGATTAGTTAATGCTGCATGGCTAATCTTAACCCTGAGGGGATTGAAGAGTACTTAATAACTGCAGGCCCTTCCACAATTTAGCCAATGACAGGTAGATGTTGTTGGATAGTACAGCAGCATATATACGGTACATGTATTTCATACAGATATATAACTAGAATTATTTCAGGTCAAAATAATCGTTTTCAACTCATGTACTTATAAAATAATGTGCAACATTAGAACATAATGTGTCACAATTTTGAACACACAAGGCACAACAAAGTAGCTGTACCACCAAGACTAGCACATATACCCGTTACAAGTATACAACATCATGTGCAGCAAGTACATGTACGTAATCATTAATATTCACCCGATTCAACCTTACGAGCATCAAATCATCAAATTCTTTTTCCACAAATTTTATTTAGCGCAGCCAGCGAGCTTAATCCTAGGCCCATGGTGGACCAATGAAAGTATACAGGCGAAACGCATATGCGACGCTGTGAAGGAAAGATCAGCCATAAAAAAAAAGAGTTACGAATTACAGGTCACAGCAGTTTCAATTATGTAACAGTAAACACAAACAAATGTGAATGACTCAAATAACATACACAAAGTATCAATACATGTCACACCTGCCAGTATATTACTTCTAATATAAATACCACAAACTGAACATTAAAATAATACTCAGTAGCATATGTCAAAGATACATACGTTTAGGTAGTAAGAGTAATTATTATGAATCATTATCACACAGCTTACTTTATACTTTATACATACTTTATAGGAACATCATTGGCAAATTACACACACCTCCAGAGAGTAATGATAAAACACGAAAATAACATCGCTAGGGATATTCGTTTGTCTCCTAATGTAAGGTCAACAAGGTATCTAAAAAGATCACAAAGTTTTGTGCGCTGCTGCAACACTTTTGTTGTATCACACCTGACGAAGTGTTGCAGCACAATCTTTTTAAATTCCTTGTTGACCTGACATTTCGAAAAAAGGAATATCACAAGTGATAAAATTTACCATACTCATCAGAAATGAGTAACATATATTTAGAATTATAAAACTGTTTGCCATTTTCATTTAATGAAAACAACATTTTTCAATGCTATTTGTTTGTAACATATTATGTCATACGGTGCAATCTTTGATGAAGGAAACATGACAACAAAGTTGATTATATCAACCACATGCAAAACACTGCAAGATAACATTATACAGATATTTGGCTGTAATTTCATGAACCCTATGAGTCTAAACAATCCGCTGCTCTATGCAGTTTATGTGTTTTATGCACTTATCATTTGCAAGACGAACCTTTTGACCCCCAGGGATGGTGCGTCATGGTTGCGTCATGTTCCCCAGAATTGTGGCGCACAGGTCTGTCATGGACGCAAAATGTCCGTCACAAGACTGACCCATATGTGTGTCATAGTAAGTCACTTTACAAAGTTGCGTCAATTGGTGTGTCAATGGGACAATCACTCTTCTCCGAGCTCGTCTTAAGGTGCGTCATAGGCTCTTCATTTTCATGAAATGGTGCTTCATATGTTTGACTCAAATGTGCGTCTATGTAAGTAATGGTGTGTCACTTTCAGTGACAGAGGGTGCATCATGGTATCAAAATGTATGACTCACATCGGCACAATGACGCACCATCCCGGGGGTGCGTCTTGCAAATGACAAGTGCATTAACTGTGTAAACATGCATACAAAGAGTTAAATATATCATAAAATCACACTTGCTTTTGGTATCTGGAAGATGCGTTTGCTGCTTGCCTGATGTGGTAACACATCTTTTCGTAAGCTACATTTAGCCATCTTGCTTCAAGATGACCAGGGCATGTAAAAAGCATATTGGATCAAGGGTACTATCCATCAGACTTCAAGTGAAGATTTAAGGCATGTCAGGTGGTATTAGAGTCAGGTGTCATTTTTCATGTTTAATAATAATAATAATGATAATATTAAATTCTTAGAGACGCATAATACCATTCAAATTATGCGTAAGCTACGTAAGCTCATTGAGATTCTAAACTTTTGTGTATAATGTTCATTTCCATGTGTAATTTACATAATGCCTTGCTGTTGCACGCTTCCGAAATCCTGCCCGATACTGTTTTTCACTCGTTCTCTATATATGCTCATGATTTCGTAAGCGCGGCAGCAGCAGGCATTGTTCTTAGCACCTCATTGCAGCTGGCTGGTGGTCACTCAATACATAGTAGGCCGATAACGCTATAACATTCTAATGTTACGAACTGTTATTCATATCAATCTGAACTTAATTTGACTGTTGTTCATCCGATATACATATAGTTGTAGTACGCAGACTGGATTCCTTAGGTATTGTAATTTACGCGTTTGCATAATATCTCGACACGTTGTATCATATGAAGACAGCATCAAAAACTCAATCGGATAATTATTGACGTGCTCTTGATTGTTTATTCAAGCTATTAAAAATGTGTAAAAATCTCCTTGCATTCTCATAGCCCTAAATTCACAGGTTAAATCTTGTTCACTTATATATGAGAAGTATCTGTTTTACGTCCTCGAAGAATTTGTGTTATTTCTTGTTTTAGTTTGGTCCTAAGTTGCATCCGTACTCTATATCTATTTATATATACACCAATTTTACCGGGACTTACGCCTATCAAGCTTGCTTCTAGTAGGTCCCATCATATTTCTCTCTCAATTTCCATCTTATCATATATTGTATATTTATGTTGTATTAAGTTGTACATCCAAGTTGGATATTGTATATTATTTTGTTTTGCACATTGTATTCATCGAGAAGTATGAAAATAAATTGAAATTGAAATTGAAATTGAAATAGTCTCTATGCTTGTGAAAGAAAAAATTGATTATGTAAGAATTTGAAAAATAACTAATAATTATCAAACAGATGCGTCTTTAGTGTTAATTTACTGGCTTTTCATGCATGTGCAATGTTCACACAAACATTCCACACACATCATTCATATCATATCTGAGCATTGATCAATGTGAACTATTAGCCTCCTTCATTTAATCCTAAATATATATGCAGTATCGCACATTGTCTTACAATGAATACCTGTAACTGGCTAGATTATAATACATGGGATGGAAATACAGGATGCTGTCATGTCTTGATACATCTTGCTTTTAATACTCACAATGGTATCTTTACTCTGTCCCTCCATGCAAATACAACAATGTGCGGTGGGCAATTTGACTTTTAATGACTTAACCCAAGCTTTCTGAAATTTCCTTTATAATTGATGCTTTGCAAAATAAAATGATTAGACCAATTACGATCTTTGACCTTTCATCATTCAAACTATATCGTCATAAAAATCAGATCTAATGATTAGACCAATTATAATCTTTGACTTTTCATCATTCAAATTGTATCGTCAGAAAAATCAGATGTAATCAGCAGATCCTGAATTCTGCTGATCCAGGGAGGACGGTAATTTTAATCTTTCATCGTTCAATCAGTGCCTTCAGAAAAATCAGCTGAAACAATGTAAAGCTTTAGTGTAAAGCAAATCATGAAGTGTAATATGTATGCCCGTTTGGAAGGCTCTTTGGCAGTATAAGTTTGATTCAGAGAGTGCTTCCAAGATCAGCCCCACTCAGTCGCTCTTGGGTATTAACTTGTTGCTCTCTGGTTGTAAGAGTTCTGTCACCATCATCGCCACAAACTTCTGCAGTTCAGCTACAATTTCCTCTTTAGGCCTGCAATAGCAGAAAACAAGTGTGACATTCAATATTTTCCCCTTTAGAATTCAAAATGACATACATTTTAGCAGCTCTGTGTGACACTGTAGCTTTCTAAATTGTCCACAGCAGATTGTAAATGTCTAATTCATTGGTTTTTAATGATAAGTGTTTATGGTGAGCTTTACAACATTGCATTCCTACATCACTTCAAATTAGATTGTTGTCGGCAGATATGTTGTCTTGACCTCTCTGTTGCAAAATACTGAAACGTTCCCATTCTTACTACTATCCAGCTCTGATTACCAGAGACTGCTTTCTGGTAAAACAATTAACCTAAAGCTAAGAACTCTTAACACATCTCAATCTTCACAAAGCTTGCCTTTTAAAGGGATAGTTCACCCTGAAATTTATGTTTCCTACAATAAAAGCATAAACATAAAAGAAACATATTAGTGAAGGCTTGACGAAAATCCATCAAAGGAGAAGAAAGAAATGCTTGTTTAAATTTAATTTTTGTGACGTCACTTGCGCGGTGTTCTCCAATATGTTGTGTACTGTATAATTCCATGAATTGCTCTTTTTCCGTGTTTAATGAAGGTATATTTATTTTTCATAGAGATTTGAGTGTAAAAACATGTTTCCGATGATGTATCAAATGCATAGGTAAAATGACACATATCCTTTGAAGAAAATTGATATTTCCCCTCCCCAAAACAAGTACACAAAATATGGGAGAGCACCTCGCACATGACGTCACAAACTCAGAACTTTCAGAGAAGATATCTTTCTTATCCTTTGACAGATTTTCATCAAACCTTCACTTTTATGTTTCTTTCATGTTTCTGCTTTCATTGAAACTAACATAATTTCAGGGTGAACTATCCCTTTAATCACTGCCTAACCCTGCAGTTTACCTGAGATTCTTATCAGCACACATCTCTGTATAGTATTTGATTTTGGGTTCAGTGCCGCTCGTTCTTAACGTGGCCGTCACTCCGTTGTCAAAGGTGAACGTGATCATGTGACTAGACTTGCTAACTGGTAGCACCTGACAGATGAAAGAGAGAGCTTAATGGTAACGGCAAAGACAAGGTGAGATTAGTTGTTCATCTAGAGATAACGAATGCTGAGCAAGAGCAGCAATGAATTTGTCATTCACAAACAGCTTTGCAATTACCATTGATTCATTCTGTGAGTCAATTTCTTTGCACTTGTTTCATATATGTAGATTATGATTACTCCTTACTTGGATCAAGCTAACTCTAAGAGATGTATATATCAAGAAGGTTCGAGAAATGAAGGGTAATACTTGGTTCACGTTCAAGAAACTCTATTCCACTTGCTCTATGCTAAAACATTTTCATCACATGTAAAAACATGAACTGTAAACAAGTGCATCGAATTACAGCTGAATACCAGATGCATGATCTGAGGCAGTTCAAACCTTTGTATCAAACATTGCCTAGGTATGCCTGACATACCACCAGCTTCTGTAGTATACTATATCATACTAAATTCCTCTTTTGAATGAACAGGTGAAAAAGGGTGTATTTCTTAGGTACATACATGTAGTACTCTATCAGAGTTGAATACAATAAGGCTTATCAGGAAAAAATTATTTCAGTGATTACCGTAAGAAGCAAATCTTAATATCATGTTATAACATGGTCAGCAATAGTACTGAACATGACACAACCTATAACATCATTCTTGAAGGAAGAATTTGTATGAATACAGAGTCAAGTGATTGAGAGTCCTTACTGCTTTGTGATCAGGCTGTGAGCTGTCATATCCTGTGGTCAGGTCTCGGACTGATGTCACCTTGCAGCCACCAACTGAGCTAGGATACTGTGGGTCAGTGAACAGCACATTGACACTTGGAGGTTCGTGGACGGCAAACACAAATTCTTATACATCTCAGCTAAATGGAGTTTCACTTCAGCACAACCGTATATTCTGGCGTATAAGACACTTGTTTTTTACCTTGAAAATCACGCCAAAGTCCGGGTGCGTCTTATACGCGGCGTTAGCAAAAGTCGGGTCTTTCAAACTAACAAGTATACACATGTATGGGAGTATGCATCGTGTGACAACAATCAACATTTAACAACAAATAGATGGCTTTGATAGCCCGATATACACATTTTCGTACTGGGGAGATTTTTTTTTTTATCTCCGAGGCGAAAATTTTGGTGAAACAGGGCCCAGTGCTTTAGAAATCAAATTACATTACAAGTTGTCCGGGAAACCTAGAACCCCTTTACAATTGAAGAACAGAAACAATCCAATGTGAGTTAAGACACTGATTGTCTATCCTGATGCTGAAATTGACAGCATTATTTACTAACATGAATGGTGCAATCTACAGGTCCCAAGGGATGCAAAGCACTCTATTCAAGGACAAGCCCATGACTTACCGACCCGTCCTGCATGGTTCGTATCCTCTGGAAGATGGTGTTGATCGTCTGTGGCTGCAAGCAGATGTAGTACGAGTTCTCTGAGACATGGTAGCCATACCTGAAGGAGAACACAAGTAGAGATCAATTCAGCTTAAATCATTTCAATCTACACTACAGCTCAAAGGAATTGGCATGGGTAAAGGGAAAGGGAAGAAAGGGAAGGAGCCACAGTATTGAACTGCAGTATATTTTGTCCAGTTCAGCATGAAACGTGATGCTTTAGCCTAAAAAGCATCATGTTTCATGCTCAACTGGACAAAATATACTGCGGTTTAAAACTGCGGCTCCTTCCCTTTCTTCCCTTTCCCCGTGCCAATTCCTTTGAGCTGTTGTGTAGGTTCATTCGATTAGAAATCATTTCTGTGTTTTGACATACTTGACATCGTATTTCTAAATAATCAATCTTATTCTAATGCACAACATAATGAACCTTAATAATAAAATGCATATAACAAGTTATGTGATTTGTTTATGTACACAACTTTTTAAAGAAAGCAGAGATCATTGAGCCTGAAAATTTACTGGGAGTAGATTTCTTCTAGCTTGTCTGTACATGTTAGTTTGAGTGAGCCAAAACTGATCTGGCCTGATACTTACTGTGAGTAGATTTCTTCTAGCTTGTCTGTACACGTTAGTTTGAGTGTGTTGAGGTAGGCAGCCATCTCTGCGGCCAGCGTCCCAGCGCTGACACCATCTTTATCCAGCACCATAGTCCCACACATGAAACCTAAAGGTGTAGAACAGTCACGTTACATATAGTTTTGTTCAGTCCAAAAATCATCTTCACACAGTGTTATCATAAAACATACATTTGTTGCCAGTATAAATAAAGTAACAGATAGGGATAGAGTGAACCAAATTACATTTGAAAATTTAGATGGAGTAAAAAGTCATCTAGAGTTGTAGATATGTAGCAAAAAGAATGATGCTTCGTATATATTAGCAAATCCTTAACTGTAGTGGCCATCTGTACATACACATTTTCCTGAAATTTAATTTGCTTCTCAGACTTTTCTTTCTTTCTCAGACTTCTTCTCAGACTTTTCTGCTTCTATTTAGAGCAACTTATTTGGGAACTGCAATGCACTTTTAAATTGTGTAATGCATTTAATCTTCAATCATTGTCAATCAGCTTTGTATTTTCTATAAGCATGCTTCTTCCCTCTGATTATATCATTCCACAGTAACTTGAATTCTTGCTTGACCAGTACTTACCTATTGCCTCTTCAAATGCAAACAAGACAGTCTTTCCTTGTTTTATCAGCTCCACTGCCTTATTGCCCATCCACTTGAATCCTGTGAGCGTTTCCTGCACGGAATACAAAACAGGTAATAATAACAAGATTGTGGGGTAGATAGCTTTGGTGAGCATAGTATTTGATTCAGTGGATTGTTCAACATGGTGTTACCATGAACATGGTCCTGTTGCATAAAACTTACCATTGATGGTAACTTTGCTACTAATGGCAACTTCTATGGAAACCTTGAATTTAATTGGCTGTTGAGCGATGCTACCATGGTAGTCATCATTGATGGCAGAGTTACCATTAATGGTAAGTTTTATGTAACGGGGCCCTGGTCTATTAATTCTGGATACATACATGTAGACTATAAAGCATCTTTTCATTCTGGGACAGAAACGTGCACTGGTCTGTACACATAGTGAATGGTCGAGATTGAGCCATCAGAAAATTAAATGGATCAGCAGGGCCCCATTGCATTAATCTTACCATTAATGGTAACTCTGCCATCAATGGTAACTACCATGGTAACTTCGCTGGACAGCCAATCAAACTCAAGGTTTTTCCATAGAAGTTGCTATTAATAGCAAAGTTACCATCAATGGTAAGTTTTATGCAACGAGGTCCAGAAAGGAAGGCCTGAAAGGTGCACACATCATGTAAACCTCATTCTGAACTGCTCATGAATGACCGCCTTTAAGCCTGTGAGTGCTAATGTTGCATTCCTGCAACAGTCAATACACACAACTCCCATTGAGTAGCATTTTGCCTACTAGATGCAAGAAAAAGATTGATACATTTCACGACAGAATGATTAATTATTTGTGAAGTAATGAAAATGTTCAAAAGACAATATGTTTGTATCACTGTAAGGAAATACTTTATGTAAATCATACAACAATAGGTACAAATCAACATTTGGACAGGGGATACTCTTGGATGATAATAAATTTTGTGTACAATGCATGTGGCGAGTGTGCCTGAGTGTGTGATTTGTTCATTTAATTACGTCAAGAGAAAGGGGGTGTGCCACTCACAGTTTCGCGGTACACGAGGAGATAATCCACGGGTGATTAGAGTCGTTAATTTTCATATTCACATATCAGTGTGAGGCTGGGGATCAATATTTTCGTGATCTCTACATAATCAGCTTTCCGGAGATCTAAAAATTTACTATATTTAGCATTTTCAACAGAATTCTATTTTAAGCCTGTGAGCGCCAATATTCCATTCCTGCAACAGCATTGAGCAGCTCCCATTGAGCAGCATCTTGCCTGGCACAGAAAGGGTTAAGGACACAACAAGCTGCTCCTATACTCACTATGAACTGAAAGCCCTCCTTCTCCGCCATTTTCTGCAGCAGCTTTGAGGACACTGTACTGGCCAGCATATACATATCTCTGCCTGGAGAAAGAACATAGGAGAGAAAGAAGTCCTGATCAGTCCTTCTGCGCACTTACAAAGACAAAGGCATTTATAATCTTTGTTGCCTGAGACCCTTTGCCAAATAAACAAAAGTGTTCCATAGGAAAGAAGGCTTGGTATGGGGGCAGAGTTGAAATACAACCCAAACAGCATTAATATCATTGAATATCAAATTTTTCAAGTTGGTAATACCTTCATTTTACAAATTTAATTGTCTATGAGCTTACAGATTTCTGTACTGAAAGATTTAAAGAGAAATATAAATCCATGGAAATAGAAAGAACACATTGACAAAATCACTACAATACAGGCATAAGCAGTTTGGTTTACCTCCAGGCACTTTCCTGGATATTAAAAATACTTCTACACCATCTCAACGCCTTCTACAAAGGAGTGTCTCGAGGCTTAAGCCACCATGACACTTGCACACATGTTGTTCCTGTAATGCCACTCAATGCGTCGTGCCAATGATTGAAGTCCTTGTGAACGAGCATGCGGGTGTGCGTTCACTAAAATCATTCAATCGTTCTATTGTATCAAATATTGTGTTCTTAGAAAGAAGGAGAAGAAAGTATTTAGGCATGTATATCTCGTATTGGTACAAGCGTGCTAAAGCCATAACTCTACACTTGAGACTCACAGCCTGTTGACTCCGCATTCTGCTGCCGAGCACAATGGAAGCACCACCAGCCCAGCAGTGCCCCTAGCTCATTGCCACTGAAGATCTTCCACTGCCCATCCCACTGCTTCTCTGCCACAGCCAGCCGGTCAGCGTCAGGGTCGTTAGCAATGATCACCGTGCTGCCGTGGGTGTCGGCTGTGCTCATGGCTAGGTCCAGGGCACTCTTCCCTTCCTCTGGGTTAGGGTACTTCACCGTGGGGAACTCTGGGTCGGGGTCCACCTTGGAAACGACGAAGGGGACAAATCATTTAGAAAGTGTCATTCTTACACCATTAAAAAGCCATTGCTTTTATCCTATCCAAGTTCAGGCTCTATGGTATATTCACACAGATACATAACCAGTCGCCATATCACCAAACATGTTCAGCAGTACCCCTCTCCATAACAAGGTGGTTCGCGAACCACGAGTCTCGCCTGATTTCGCAATCGATAAAAAGTGCTATGGTTTTTTTTTCAAATATTTTTTTCAAACCTTTTAACCCCTAGATGGCCTTTGACCCCATTAGCCTCATGAAGAGACACATGTGGTATTACCCAAGGATCATTTGTACCAAGTGTGATCACAATTGATGCAGAAATAAAGAAATAAGAGCAAGTCAAACAGAAATTTTGAGAAAAATAATGCACATGGCCTCATATCATTTGACCTTTTGACCCCTAGATGACCTTTGATCCCATCATCCTCATGACGACACATGTGGTATTACCCAAAGATCATTTGTACCAAATTTGATCGCAATTGATGCAGAAATAAAGAAATGAGAGCAAGCTAAAGAAAACATTTAACATTTTTGTAACAGACCAACAGACCAACAGACTAACACTAGGTCCCTACCGAACTTCGTTCGAGACAATAAGGTTGGTTAACTTCTTTGTGAATAGAGCTGGTCAAGAGGGAAGGTCAATGACAAGGAAATCAAACACTGGATGGGTACAAGAAGTGGAGGGTTGATGATATTCAGAAGATTTTGATTCCTATGTTTCTGTGCTTGCTGCCTTATCATTTGCTTCACATACACATTCACAAGTTTTTTAATTTCATTATTTTGTTGTGTTGCTTCAATAAAACATATAAAAAAAGAAAGAAAGGTTATCCTACCTGTTCCTTGACCAGTACAAGAGGCTGGAAACCAAAGGCCTTGACCGATGCCTGAATGAACCTTGTCCCAACCCCGTGCATGGCTGTGTAGGTGAACTTCAAAGGCGTCTTCTCATTGATTTCTCTGAGCAAAAAAACACCAGGAAAAGCAGTTTCTCAACATCAGACGTGGCCAATTTGTTGTTTATACTTACGAGGGAGGGTATAATAGTGGGAGTGATTATGGGCCGTGATCATGGCTGATCCTTCACAAGTTATTACTTTATGAAAATATTTTGATCTCTGTTTCTTGCTGTCACTTCTTTTAAAAGTGCAGAGACTGATTGTTGTATCATGCAGATACATGATTTTCTTCTGATCGATAATACCTCAAGGTCAAATTAAGCTAAATTTTAGCATTATAAAAAGACGTCAACACTTTGGGATGCAATTAAAACAAACCATCATACATAGCCCTTGCATACAATTGGGTCTGAGATCAATGTCACAGCTGATTGCAATCTATTGCAGTCAGACTGCAGGCAATGTATGGAGCTGATTGCACTTGCTTCCAATCACTGTGCATTTGATCTCAGGCTCCACTGTATGTAAGGGTACCAGACCTGGGTCAAGCTCATTCAGGTATTGTTATCTCCTACCGGGTACCCTTTCCACTCCTAGATGGAGAGTAGCAATGCGGAGTAAGTATGCTACTGAGGTACCATGGTGGGGCGTGAACCTGCAACCTTCATGTCCACAGTCACAGTTCACAACCACTTTACCTCCTTCATTCAAAACAGGGGGGCATTTCATCAAAGGACTTGTCGGACGTTTTATCCGACAAACTGTTATAAGCTACTGAAATGCTTGCATCTTATTGGCCGAGAGCAAACTTGTCGGATAAAATATCCGACAAGTCCTTTGATGAAATGCCCCCCAGGACACACATTCTCACCGATGGAAACATCTCTGTTGTAACTCCTGGGTGTACGAGTCTAGCACCTCATCTAACGGGTCGGTCAGCAGCGGGCTCTTGGTCAAGATGGAGGTATCCCATGAGCCTGACCAGGGTTCCAGATTTTCATCGATTGCCGTGGCAATGCCTTTGTCTAGGGGACTCACAATCTGAGACAAGAGGGCAAAAAGTGACATCGATCAATCTGCTAGAATCACTTATCCAAAGATCCCCCAAACTGCAGGAATATGACACATGCTTTCAGACCAACACAAATTGGGGAATCATATTCATATATGATTAATCAAACAAAATGCGGTTACAGGATCTGAAGGCTGTCTATAAAATGTTCAGGCCTCCTGTTTGCTGGTATGTCAGGAAAGAGCCTTTAAATGCACATATTCTGGGAGAGTGTTTGACTATGTCCATATATTTGCAGACAAGTTTATTTCAATACTTACTTTTCATATACATACATAGACTAGGTGTATCGACCAAAGTTCTATTTTCTAGTAAATACCCCTATATCTGGAATAATTGCTAAAAATAGGTACACCTTCTAGAAATGTCAAACATTTTCATGCGCTTCCTTTCTTTGTTAAAGGGAATGTGCTATACTGGCTGATAGCAGGTTGTAAGAGGCTTCATCAAGGCAGAACTATCCAGTCATAATCACAGGTCCTATTGCGTTGGATTTCAGGATCATGTGAGAGGAGTGCTTCAAAGTGATGTAAATGTAGTCATTATCAAACATTGCATATATCTTTTCAATTGTTGTTACTTTCCATTAATGGTAACTACCATGGTAACAGCCAATGGGTTTTCAGCTTTACTACTGTTGCTATGGCAGTAACATCAACGGTATGTTACAATAGTTAAAAACGTATATGCAACATGGCCCTGGACACATAATGACGACAGATTCAATTTGCAGTGATTGTTGTGTCCCATCATCTTAAGCTTGCTCATTGACATGTTCTGTAAAGAATACTGTTCTCACGATTTGGGAGTCAATCTCATATTTTGCGAGTGCTGTTTTTCATGATTTTAGAGGTGCTTTCATTAGTGTGAATGGACATGAACCAACATGGAAATTTTCATGATAATTGTCTCGCAAAATTTGCGCAAACTAAACCACTGCGAAAATTACCGCTTATTCAGTACTACTCACCTGAGCACCGTTATCCCAGTAGACCTTATACCCGTTGTCCCCCTTAGGATTGTGGGAAGGCGTTACCATGACTCCTGCTCCACACCCATACTTCTTGATAGCATATGGCTGCAAAGTACATATGAAAATAATCACAAATGATGTCAGGTCTTTGTGATCTGTATAACAGGTACAAAAATGAAAACATAATAACAACAATAATAACATATATCATGTACTTGTTGTTTTTTTCACAGGAACTGGTCAGTCTGATGGTATTTATGGTTAGCCCATTTCCTACACATTGTTTACACACGTACAGTACCCTGAAACCTTATGCTGTACTGCACGTGTGATGTCAACGATAGGGGAATATCATACAAATAGATAGCAGGATAACAGACAGGATTACCAAGATGAAGTATATAATGATTCTTACATATATGCACACTTGCATCAGGGCTCGAATTACCCGGCCGGCAAACGGCAATTTGCCGCGATGCCCCCTCTACTTGCCGCGTCGCCCCTCTCAAAATTATGATACTTACGGCAACTAGTAGCCGTCCCCTTTTTCAGTTTGCCGTAATGCCCTTTTCCCCTAAACGTACGGAAACAACATTTTTTTCGCACCAAACTAATAACAGCTTTGATTTACAAGCGCATCAGAGCAGTGTCCGTTCAGTTGCAATTCACCATCAACGTTCAGCGTGATTGCAGCCGACTCGACTCGTGCGCATGCATGCTCGCACCGCAGTGAACGGGATTTTTTTTTGTAAACACGCTGCCATTCTATTACCCGTACTCACTCCCTCGTACCTTCGTCCGAATAGCCTATGTACGTTACGTACCCGAGTACAACTTCAGGGGGGTAAATGCGATGGGAGAGTTTTCGTAAACAAATGCAATGGACATTCCATTTATTGAACTCAATCCCTCGTATTATTGTGCCCTTCGTGTCAACGTATGTACATCGAAGTAAAGTTTACAGCGGGGGGAAAGTTTCGATACAGGCTGTTACATTACATGTGCGATGTTTCGGCTCGTTGATCGAGATTGTGAATGAATACGAGCGAATGATTTTGTTTCGAGTTTATCGATTTGCGTTTGAAGAAAAATAAATTGTCTGGCTTTATTCGACGAAGCGAAAAAATATTTGAAACATGACAAAAAGGGCATTAGGCCATATGGTCTTTTCCCGTTTCAGCAGGTGAAGATGGACATTCCGTTTCCCCATAGACTGTGTAGTGGTACATGAAAAAGTTCAGAAAGTCAATACGCATTGAGTAGCGATGTTAAAATTTGTATCAGCCACTGTACCAACAACTCATTACAATCCACTTCAATCGGATCAATCGGCGCACAAAAAAGATTTTGGCAAACACATTTAACATCAATACATCCTCACCTTTCACATTAATAGCATTTTGTCACGATTAAATGGAATATTGATGGGTAATTTGGGGGGTTTTGACATCGTTCTGATCAGTCTACGATTTTTGCCCATCCGCCATTTCGGATATCGCGATTTCTTCAACGTAGAGGGCAGCAACACACGTCTGTGTTCAGAGCCGTATATATACGCTATGTGCATGTTTTCCATGCAGCCGACCCCGGCCCGCGCGAGGCCAGGGTGAGGGGTACAATCGAGTGCGCCGGAGTCGACAATGACAATGACAATGACAATGAATTTTATTCTTGAACGGCCCCGCCAGGGGGCATGGAAGAATAACAAACAAGTAAGATATAAAGATAACACAGAAAGCATATATATACTATTTACAAATCATGAACTTCATAAGGCAAATTAACTAACTAATGATCAAATACTATTACTAAATAATAGTGCAGTCTGATTATCATGATTGTAGTGAAGTGAGATCGTGTTTTGTGGCCATCTAATCTTTGAATTTTGTTGAGATTCTGGAGTAATTGCTGTTGCTGTTCCGTGTATTTTGAGGAAAAACAAGGTTTCCAATGAAAGTGTTTACATATATGTTAAAACATTATAATTACAAAATCAAGAAAAAAATGACGATATATTAATTAACAAAGTGTAATTTCATATTTAAAATAAAGGCAACATTTAATATTTAAAAAAAGACAACAAATAAACTGTTGAAAAAAATTGATATTTTAGGGGCAAATCATACACACTACAGCAACGTTGGTTGATGTGCATCGTATTCATACTATTTTACATGCGGCAGCCATCTTGGGAAAACTATCAAATATCAAATAATATGGTACACCCTCCTCTTTTTAAAAAAATCCGGACGATCAACCTGTAATCAATTTTACCTGGCCTTACGGCCAAATGAAAAAACAAACAAAACAAACATTTTGAATGTTTCCGCCGCCAATGGGGGTAAGGGTTTGGGAGCCCTTTCATATTTTGGGGATTTGCCTTGGTGCCCTTTCATAATTGTCAGTTTTTGCCTCGGTGCCCCTCTGACCTAACTTGCTGCCCTTGAAAAAAGTGAAAAAAGTGCCCCCCAAAACTAAAAGTTGCCTGCCCCTAAAACAGGTGACTTTCGAGGCCTGTTGCATACAGAAATACATGGCTGTTCTCTGTCTGTTTGATTGTTTGCTGGTCTGCCAGGAGCCTCCATTGTTTTATTGAAGTCAAATGTATACACAACGAAAAAAAAGAAGAAGTGGTTTCTGCTATGGTACAAATATTTTTTCCCCAAAATGAACAGATATTGTTCAGTAATATCCTTCTAACACAACATTTCTGCAGATACATGCTTCACATATGAACCTGAACAGAAGCTTAACTATTGAATTACTTACTGATAGCACAAACTAATGTCAGTTAATTGCTATGAAAATGTAAGAAAATTTAACGAGCTACATATAGGCTACTACCTTACTGGAAGAAATTTGTGTCCTGGGTAAACACACTTCCTGTGGTAACTTGAGCAAGAACACTTTGAAGCAACACTGCAGGTAGCTTTTAAAAGTTTAATGACAAAAGCACTCCATAATGTTTTATACCATACCATAAAATGAACAAGAGAAATTTGACGAGTGCATTCTTCCATCAAAACTCATGAAACCTGAACCACGTATGAATGATGCTCATGTGATATAACTTTTCAACCTTCATTGTACATGATGCAATACTTTATTTTTTATTAATATTTTTCTGTTTATATTTAAGAGAAAAGTTTTCACTATATTTGGGGAATATCACCCACTTTCCTTCACCACGTACCACAAATGGCGTAGGCACAATATCTGAGAAGATGTAGACAGGAATGCCTGCTTGGAGCATGATGGAGGCAGTGAGGTGAGCATACCTGAGATGGCAGGAAAGAGACAAAAGCTGGCTTATTCCAGGGTAAAAAAAAATCTAGTAAATGATACCAGCACCAACAAGCCAGAAGTTTACATACACCCAGGAAATTCAAAGAAAAGTTGATACTTGCCAAACATCATGAAATCTTGTAAAATATTTGTGCTATCATGACAAATTTAATATCAAACAAATGAGTAAGTCATGCCCCTTCATCACATTGCTTTGTCATCAGGAGCTGAAAAATATTTAGGTGTTATTTTCCCCCAAAAAATCTTCATATTTTAGAAAAATTTGAAATAAAATCTGAACAAAACCATTTCATATTTTTGCTTGTTACTTCTCAACACAAACATTTCAGATTACACTTTTTTGTTCATTGGTGACACATCATGATAGAAGATGTAATATAAATAATAGATTTGACAATTATATATTTCTATGAAACAATGTTTGAAAATGTAATAACAATAGAATACATTTGGCATGAATATTGTTTGTTTTTCTTCAAAGAAAATTCCACCTGAAATATAATTAAATCCTGACGGCATTCAAATCATGTGAAAGAGCTTAATACGCTCTTTCATTTTTACCAAAAATCGTCATGGTAGTATTTATCTTTCTGAAGATAAAGTAAATTTTACGATGTATGGCAAGCGATCAAATTTCACTCAATTCTAATGGTGTACGTAAACTTTTGGCCTCAACTGTACATGTCATAGTCATGGGGTCACAACTATAAACTACACGCACATGCAATGAATAATATGCAGTTGAAGAGCGAACACTATCATGATAGCTTGCCTTTGACTCAAACACATGCTTACTAACACAACTGATAACCATTCCAAGCCCCTTCCCCCTCCCCACTTACTCACCCACCTACCTTCCTTCACTCAAAACAATATCACACACACATGTACACATTTCAACATCTACCCCTCTACTGAGTATCAAAAACAAAAAAAATCTGCAAGACTAATATTCTTTGCACATCAACGTGACACTATCCCTTTCATTTCTCTGTTTAATTTTTCCCCCTCCCCCCCCCCCTCCCACCTCTTCACCCATAGAGCCTACACATCTGTAACTAGTGTAGTGTACTGTGTCCAGTAGGTTTACAACAGTCCAGAAACTAGGACACCTCCAAGCCGTATCACTCATCAGTCCCCTTTGGTCACTGAGTCATAGGGTGTAAGCACAGTCCCCTGAGACCAGTCCAGGCTGATCACTTCTACTGAATCACTCATGCACAGTGTATATACAGCATTCCTGTCACATCCCCGTTACAAGAGGCATATTTTTGGACCATACATACACATGTACTAGGCTGGGTGTATAGTGTATACAGTAGTTAAAGGGCATATACTGTACTGGGAAGGCAAAAATGCCTTCAAAATGTAATTGTTAGCAATCTTCTTGCCAATGGTCTTACATTCATGTATTGTCTATTTTAGAAACTTGCTGAAAGTTATTTGCCCTCAAAAGATCTACATTTGGAGTAATGAGTGATTAAATCACAAATCATCAGAATGTTCAGGCCGAACATTTTGAGGATTTAATCATTTATCATTAATTACTCCATATGTGGATTATTTGAGGGCAAATAACTTTCAGCAAGCTTCTAAAATAGGCAATACATGAATTTACGACCATTGGCAAGAAGATTGCTAACAATTACATTTTGAAGGCTTTTTTGCCTTCCCAGTACAGTATATGCCCTTTAAACCATGTCCTGAATATCCAAGCAGTATCTACAATCATTTGTTTTATGTACCAAATAAAATAATGATGAATAACTTGGAAATATATTTTTATAGCCCACAACCATTAAACAATATTTTTTTTCAGTGCAGAACTCTACCCAATTTTCATCCAAGAACATCATATTAGCGGTGATATAAGTATACTGTAGAAGTATACTTACACTTTGATGACACATATTATTAATGATCGGTTACGTTTTTCTGGGAGAATGTTTGACGTAAGTGATGAAACTAATCACCAAGCTGTATGTTTACAGTTTTAATGATAACTCATGTTTCTGTGTTCTTTATTTTTTGTGAAAAATGTAAACTTACATTTTGAAAAAATATATTTTCTGATGATCGCATTTACTGCAATTTATTTGAAATATAACTCGGTGTTAAATATATGTCATCTGCTATCTATTCTATATTTGGCAGGCATACATGAAATGGTATTAACTTTTATAAAGGTGTGATATTAAAAGGGTTTTTTGAAAGAATACTTGTATTTATACTTTTTGTATATTATCCTACATATTTGTGATTCAGTATCAATCACATATTTAGTCACCAATTTATGAGGTTTTGCTTGTGTGATGCATGTGGAAGCATCGGTCCACCTTCTCCTTTTGTTATGTTCCACATCAGTTGATCTATGTTGCATTTTAGCAAACAGCATCTGTTTGTGTAATCTATATTCATGTTACTACAGTGTATGCATTATTGTGTTATTTGTACACAGGGTCTCCAGGGAGAACAGTGCCAAGCTCACTGATTGGGCTCCCTTGTTTAAAAATGACTTAATAAATAAATAAATAAATAAATAAATTACACTGCATATCATGCATTACGCATTGCTCATTGCATATTTGTAACAAGTACACGTTTATTGGTCATTGTGTTCACATTGCAAAAGTGCAGACAGGGAATGCCAATAATATAACCTTTCCTTCCTGCCATTGTGTGTGTGTGTATTACTATATAAAAAAAGAAAACCTAGGGGGTATTCCGAAAATGACCTTAAGAAAAATCTCAGGGAGTTAAGAAAAATGTCATCTTTTGATGTTACGAAAATCCAAGATAACATTTTTATTTAAATGAGGGAGAGATAAAATGGTCATGTAAATGAGCCTCAGATATAATTTTTTTAGGCAGATAAGCTAAATAGGTATTCTAAAATGCACTGAGGAAAAAAGTTAGGATTAATAATAAAACTGATCTCGAGCAATTTTATCTCCAAACGCAAGTGCCTAGGCTGAACTTTTTGCCTATATAAGCACACCAAATGCAATAGAGCACACTGATGGACATACATGTAGATGCACAATATCATTGCCAGTTTTGTGGCATCACACCATCAGGCAACTGGGAGATACTGTAACGTGCGCGATTCCGTAAGCCCCATTCAATCGTGCACAAACCTTGTACGTCATGCGTGTTCGTCGGACTAGTCTAGCAATCTCTGAATGTGTCTGAAAATGTCTGAAAGTGATGCGAAGGCCGAAAGTCAGAGGCTATATGTTCGGAAAATAATTATCCGCAGCCTGTGCCAGCTCTATCACTGGATGCGTGCGTGCTGGACTGCTCACCGAGCTAGGCGAAGAATTGCACTGAACATCTAGCCTAGCTAGCTAGCCTGCTGCGCAGGCCAAGGGCGAACTGCTTGAAATTACATGCATTACCAGTGGCTGGCCGCTTTAATATGCAAAAGACATGAAAGGACGTTTATTACTGGCTACCTCTGGAATAGGAATGCAGGTGATGAGCTCGTTAATCTTGGTTTTCCTTAGATAAGTTTCGGAATACCAGAGATAAAGATGTTTTAGGGGCATTTTATCTTAGGGGAGATACATTTTTTAACTCTGTGGATTATCAGAATACCACCCCAGGGGGGTGTTTCACCAAGCTGTTCGTAAGTTACAAACGACTTTACGAATGACTGGTGATCCCTTCTTGTGCTAAATCAGATTCTGAAGGAACTGCTTGATTCTGAAGGAACTGCTTGAAATTACAGGCGAAGAATTGCACTGAACATCTAGCCTAGCTAGCTAGCCTGCTGCGCAGGCCAAGGGCGAACTGCTTGAAATTACATGCATTACCAGTGGCTGGCCGCTTTAATATGCAAAAGACATGAAAGGACGTTTATTACTGGCTACCTCTGGAATAGGAATGCAGGTGATGAGCTCGTTAATCTTGGTTTTCCTTAGATAAGTTTCGGAATACCAGAGATAAAGATGTTTTAGGGGCATTTTATCTTAGGGGAGATACATTTTTTAACTCTGTGGATTATCAGAATACCACCCCAGGGGGGTGTTTCACCAAGCTGTTCGTAAGTTACAAACGACTTTACGAATGACTGGTGATCCCTTCTTGTGCTAAATCAGATTCTGAAGGAACAAACGGTGGTAGTGCATTCAGCACAAGAAGGGATCACCAGTCGTTCATAAAGTCGTTTGTAACTTACGAACAGCTTAGTGAAACACCCACAGAGTGCCTGTTTTTAGCTGAGTTCCTACCTCTGGCTGTTATAGCGAGCGTCGTAACCAATGACAATTCCTTGGGATTTGCACTCAGGGTTGGTTGACTCCATGTATTTCAAAAGGCCCTGCAAAACAAAACACAAGAGAAAAAAGGGGTTTATTAGGAGAAATCATATGCCTGAGCTTCAAGGTAATTAATATAATCCACCAACACGTGGCAAGCATCTAAACAGTCACATATAATTATTTTATTCATGAAAAATTTAAGTGAATGATATGACCAGGGCCTTAAGCACATATCATGATTCTGTTTTCCAAATTGGTAACAATATCAATTAATCATCATACTTTTATTGTTGAAGTTGATTAAATGCAACATACATTGCATGTTATACATCAAAATAAGGTCATTAAATACTAATTGCAGCAATTAAGCCAATTTGAGGAGCACAAGCATAATTTCAACATTTTCAGATTCAGCAATCATTTCACACTCACTTCACTTATATATATCATTACAAAGGTGATACATATCACTAGATCACATGAATGGATTCATCTTCTTCAGAACGTAATGCTTTTTCTGAAGTTATGGCGTCAAGCCACATGTGTGGTGCTTGGTCCCAAATGTGTTCAATGTCATCTAACCACTCCCATATTTCAGTTGACTGTCAATATCTCCCCTAACCTATCCTTCAATCTCTACTGTTCTTCATTCTCCACAACAATTTCAAGAGCCTAGCTTTTCTCAACAAAGCCCTCATACCGGTATGTATATTCCAGGGGGTTGTTGCACCAAGATGTATGTAAGTTAGGCATAACTTTATGCATGACTGGTGACCTGTTCTTGGGTGCCAAATCAGACTCTCAATTATTTTGATTCCCCTCAGAAAAAATTTAAATCTGATCTGATTAAATTCTTGTTGATAACAAGCGTCTGAATACAAAGTCTGTAATTTGTTGATTTGATTAGGATTGTATGAAATTCATTCCCACCGTGTTAAAACAGGAACAAATTGTAGTATATAATTTAGCACAGGAACAGGTCACCAGGGGTGCGTAATGGCGTGCATAACTTTTGCCCATCTTTGTGAAACAGGGCTCAGATGAATAGTCTTAGTATTGGTATTGGTATTGATTAATCTTTGTGAAATTATCCCCTGCTGCCTGAGTGTTAGCATCCTTCATTGTTAGAAAGTAGGGATGGAGGTGTTTTCACCTGAGCAGTCTGTATGATGATGAGGTCGTTGATCCTGGCTGTGCCAGCCTCCATCAAAGCTCGAAGGCCTGCACACAGGAATAAATCATGACATGAATGCAATTACAGCCACGGTGTTGTTAAAAAGGAACTTGATTGTGTACAATGGGGTATAGGGCACTGTTAAGTTTCTGTATAGCAATACTGCTAGAGTGCTAGTACAAATACATGCTAACTTCAGCTTGTGATACTGGCAGTGAAGGCTTATATGCAAAATATATAAATAATATATGAGTATCTTTAATCGCCTATCATAGCTATTATGATTTTTTAATATTATAGCTCTTTTACATTAAAGTAACATATGATTAGACTATCATACAAAACTGTTCGCTCACTGATAAACTGAAGTCTGATCTTGTTTTCCACATATTATTGCAACGTCATACCAGTGCAGTTCGACATAATGATATTGAAATGACGATGTCCACATGCACATACTGTACGTACATATTGAAACAAATCTCATTCAAATATCATATAGACATGAACCGATCATTTCTTGATTTGCAGACCAGTTGCGTGTGCGATGTAATTTTGTCCAATGGGGAAAGAAGATAACAAGAGTTCTAAACCTGACTTGCGGTACCGTAATAAATCATTCCTAACAGATTTTTTGTTTATTTGCTGGGGCTCTGTTTTCCATTGCAAGGGTTAAATCGACATAAGTCCCCAGGTAATTTTGTGACAGGAAGAGGGAGGGGGAAGGGGGGCCGAGGGGGGTGGCTCTAACCTGCGGTTCCAAACTGGATCCTGGTGCCAAACCTCTCCCTCAGCTCATCCACATTGTGGTCTCTCAGCAGGTCAAGCACCTCCTGTCTAGTGGCCACATTCTGCAGGGGGAGAACACACACACAAACACAGATAAACCCTCTTGGCATGCCAGAAAACAAGCTGCTTCATAAGATTTGTGTGAATTACTGGTGCCAAAATGCAGAAGTAGCCTCTGAAGAGTTCAAGGTGATATTCATAGAAAATCCCTAAACATGAAGATATTCATCTATAGAAAGCTTATAAGCCATACAATGAACTTTGATGACATTCAAAATTAAATTTCAAACAATATATCACTTCTGAAAGCGAAAATTATGGCTGATTGTCATCTCCTTGTATCGTCCTCCTAACAGTGATGTGGCAAGTGCTGAAGAAATTTGCAGCGTTATCACCGGCATTGTAAGGAGCCACCCAACAGCAACCATCTGGCTCTCAGGTGATCTTAACCTTCCTGACATAAACTGGCCAGCAGAAAGTGTGTCCAGTCACCAATATAGTCTTGCTGTGAACACAACATTCCTCTCAACCATCCAAGACCTCTGCCTCAGCCGAGTTGTAGACTTTCCAACTAGAGACCAGTCAACCCTAGATGTCTTCCTCACGAACCGCCCATCGCTTATCAGGAAGTGTATCCCATTACCTGGTATCAGTGATCATGACATGGTGCTCACAGTTGCGGATATAAGGGCAAAGTTACACAGACCAACAAAAAGAAAGATCTACCTTTGGAAAGATGCTAACATGAATGGTATCAGACAGGAATTGACAGCCTTTGCAGACATGTATCTCTCCCACACATCAATTGATACCCCCATTGAAATGCAGTGGACAGAAATCAAGGGTAAAATTCTTGACATCTTGGATAGCCAAGTTCCATCCAAGATGACCACCTGTAGATTTAGCCAACCTTGGATAACACGACTGCCAACAACAGTCACCCAGATCCAACTGACTACAAAGAGCTGAAGAAAACCATGCAGAGGGAATGCCGAACAGCCTACCAGAGTTACGTGTCTGACCTTATCTGCGGGGAAGGATCTAGTGGTGGGAAACGATTCTGGACATATATTAAGAACAAACGGTGTGACAACTCTGGGGTGCCTGCATTACTAAAGGAGGGAATCCTTCACAGTGACAGCCATACTAAGGCAGCTCTTCTTAATGATCAGTTTTCTTCTGTGTTCACAAAAGAAGACCTGAATAACATTCCCGGTCATGAAGGAGGCCCACATCCAATCATGCATGGTCTTGAAATCAGACCAGAGGGAGTACGGAAACTACTGGCAAAGACAAACCCACACAAAGCAGCGGGGCCTGACAACCTCCCTGCACGTCTCCTAAAGGAATGTTCAACAGAACTTGCATCTGTCTTGTCACTACTGTTTCAATCAACTCTCTACCAGGGTTCCATTCCCGCTGACTGGAAGTCCGCCTTTGTGACGCCCGTCTGCAAGAAAGGAAATAGACACGATGCTTCCAACTATCGTCCGATATCACTGACCTTACAAGTTTGCAAAATCTTAGAGCATATAATCTTCTCAGAAATCATCAACCACCTTGAACACAATGGCATCCTATCAGAAAAGCAACATGGCTTTCGCAAGCACCATTCATGTGAATCCCAGCTGTTGCTAACCATTCATGATCTTGCCAAAGGACTTGATGGTAAGCAGCAAATCGATGCCATACTCCTTGATTTCTCAAAGGCATTTGATAAAGTACCACATGAGTGTCTCTTGTGCAAACTAGCCTTCTATGGTGTCCAAGGTAATGTCCTCTGTTGGATAAAAGCCTACCTCACAGATCACCTGCAACAAGTCGTGCTTGATGGAACAACATCAACCCCAGCAAGCGTCACTTCAGGTGTACCTCAAGGGACAGTACTTGGCCCCCTGTTATTCTTGATTTATATCAACGACTTGCCAGAGTGCGTTTCATCTGAAGTTCGCATGTTTGCAGATGATTGTCTCCTCTACAGACGAATCAATTCACAGGAAGATGCGGACACACTCCAAAACGACCTTAACCATCTGCAAGACTGGGAGACTAAGTGGCAGATGTCCTTCAACCCAGGTAAGTGTGAAGTCCTCAGAGTCACGAACAAGGTGATGAATGTCATCCACTCACCATACTCACTCCATGGAGCAGAGCTTCCTACAGTAGACAACGCCAAATACCTTGGCGTACACCTGAACTCCAAACTAAGCTGGAAGCCACATCCTTGACTATGCATCATCCGCGTGGGACCCTCATACCCAGGACCAGATTAGGAACCTGGACATAGTCCAGAGACGAGCCGCTCGCTTCGTTCTGGGAGACTACCATCCTCGACACAGCGTCACGCACATGCTTGAGACTCTGAAATGGCAAAATCTTTATGAAAGAAGAGCCCATCTTAAAGTCACCATGCTATATCGCATCCTGCATGGACTGATTGCCATCCCTCCTGGACCACCTTACATCATCCCAGTAACGAGATCATCTGGTATACGACAAGCCCAATTCCTACAGCAACGCTGCAGAACCACCAGCTTCCAACACTCCTTCTTTCCCAGTGTTATCTGCCTGTGGAACCAGCTTCCTACCCCCATAACAACAGCTCCTTCTCTTGAAGAATTCAGGAGACGGCTGGTAGGATCACGACTGCGGCAGCACTATAAGAAGGAGTTGTTTTTACTCCCACACAGAACACTTTTTAGTAGCAGGTTTTGTTTTGGCCCATTTGCAGCATGGCACACTAGCACACAGCACCGCACAAAGTACGACAATACTCTACCAAGCTAAGAGGACTGTACTTTCACTGGAAGAAGAAGATGAACGTAGACAGAAATAACCGTCTCATTCGGGGCATTCTTAATCGAAATTACATGCGTTCAGAGGAGCCAGCTAGATGCAATCTCAGCGGATCGAACATCCTCTTCAGTATCTTCAGTAGGTAAACCGGACATCGCTGTGGTCAGCATCACGTCCAGTGTACAGACATTTTTAATTTGACATTGATAGACCGAAAAATCAGTCTCTGTAGGACGTTGGATCCGCTGAGATTGCATCTGGCTCCTAGCTCCTCTGAACGCCCTATCTACTCGGGGTATGTCCAAAAATGTCATTTCGATTAAAGAATGCCCCGAACATGCCGAATGAGACTGTTATTCCCCGGGTTATTCCTGTAGAGACTGATATTTCGGTCTAGACCTCTGACTCTGTCATGTCTGCCTCTGACATTACTGCGACCAGCCCGCTCACGCTGCGCGGGAGCAGTCCCGGGGCTACCTCTGACATTACTCACCATGTCCCATTTGAGCCACTGTCTGATAGCTTTATCCAGATTAAGATCCCCTGTATCCACATGCTCTGCCATGTTGAAAATTACTGCTCCACGGATAACAGCTAAAATCAGTGTTTATCGTCAAGATTAAAGTAAGAAGCTTGCTGCGCCTTCGTCGTGAAAACAGAATGTGCTGTAGCTGTAGACGTACATGTACATGTACGTAAGCTCACGATTCGAGCAGCAGTTGAGCTCGGCGTAGGTAGCTCTCGATGCTCAGCTAGCCTCTGCGAGCTCTCGAGGGAACTTTTTTAACGTACGGCAAATCGCACGATATGGTAATAAAGTAGCCTAATATGTTCGAAGCGCACTACACGACGTGCCCTGAATTAGATCGGACAAGTTAATCAGCTAATGAATAATTTTTGGCCAAATGGATTTCAATTGGCAATTTTGGCATCACACGTCTCCGATGTATCATGTCAAGGTCAAGGATACAAGTTCCGTGTACATGTTGGGGCATGCCTACTTCCCGTTCTTAAACAACCCAAAAGTCATGAACATCCATTATTATCCTATCAGCTTGATCATTAGGCAAAAAACTATATGTATGCTTCCTTTTTATAGTGCAGTAGAGTAGTCGTGTATAAACATGACCTGTCTACATGTATGCCTATCAGTGGCGGATGTAGGGGGATTGGTGGTTTAACACCCCTTCCCCCCCCCCCCCCCCCACCCCACCCCCGGCAAAAAACTGTCTCTCCTGCCTATATGGGTAGCCTCAGGCTCCAGCCTTAGGTTGTTTAAATAATGAGTTTTTGTAATAATTGATGTCTTCAATGTTTTTGTATTCCATAAATAGTTAGTTACTTAGGGTAAGTGAGGGAAATTGGAGACCAATTAAAAATGTTACGCATACAAAAATAATGTATTCACTATCGAAATTTCTTCTCTTTGATTGAATTTGTGGTCATGGTGTAACTTACATCAATCTGATTACATGGATGACGTCATCGCCAAAGGTCTCTCATTACCTTCATGTGTAGGTAATAAGGGACAGTTACAAAATATCAAGACAATTGAATAGACAATGGGATTGTTATTGTTAGTACAAACACTATATGAAAGAGATACATGCAGCCAATGAACTTACTGAGTGTTTTAAAACGATTTTAAAACAATGTGGCCCCAAATATGAGTCAAATTTCCTGAAAGAATACAACCACATGGTGTTACCGAGAGATTAAGTGTTCCAAATCATGATACTTATTAGTAATGGGACTTGTAAATTGATAGCATTAATATCATTTAACATCAAAAGTAGTTCCTTGATAAACGTACATTCAAAACAAACGAACCCCATCTTGGTGTCCCCCATTGCACATTACTGATTAGACACCATTCATAATATGCATTGTATTACCCATTCACAACACACCATGGCCATAAGGTTTCATCAACTTCCTATTAAAACTACTTTTAAGAGCTTTCCCTAATTATTTGAATACACCACAACATTCAGTGAAATTTGGGTTCTTAAACCAGAGTAACATTTTACGATCGAAATTCTTATCCTCAATATTAAAATTTTGTTAATTTTCTCGTAGAAAGTACGTCTTGTAGCCTTCGAAATGAATCATATGTAAAAAAAAAAAAAAAATTTAGAGGCCACAGATGCCAATAACAATATATGGCAATGTTGCAGCAACACGAACAGACAGGGTCCAATTCCCTACGGTTTCCAATTCCCTACACTTACCCTATGCCTATGGCAAATTATTGTGCGTGGTGCTCAAAATTGCTTGGTCAGTGTAAAGGTACGTATATTTAGGTATATGTAATATAGATTCTAATTTTAGACGATCTGCCCCCAAAATAATGTGAGATCTCAATATGAATAGATACCCATTAACGGTCACTTTCTAGTTCACAGGCCTACAATTTACAAAACTTTATTTCCACCTCAAACCGTAAAAATAAACAAAAAAATATTAAACTGATCGTTCGTGGGTTTTTTTTTTCTACCATACGGTAGGGACGGTGCAGATGTCTTGTCGTGTTCAAAGAAGCAGTTTCGTAGAACCCCAATGTAGTGTAAATCAAACTAGCCACATTGCGTTAGTAAACCGCCAGCTATGTAATGCCACCTTGCATGGAATGGCATGTATGCCTAGCCGTGTTGCAGGATGTTTCATCATCTTCAACAACCCCCAAATTTCATCAGCCTTTAGCTCCATCATATTTCATTATTCATCTTCATTCTTTCTTATTTTTGTAGTTTGACATAAGTTTTTAATTTAACTTGCATGACATTTGACCTTAAAAGTAAGTTGGTGTAAGGTTTGTTGTGGTCAAATACATAATAGTAGACGGCTGGATATTAGGCTAAATTGATTTGCGTTTTCTGATACTGTGTGAACTGTGCATTACAGGACCGATTTTTTTTTTTTTTTTGGGGGGGGGGGGTGGGGGGTGGGGCGCTGATGTGAAGGCGGTAATTTTTGTTGCGAGAGTATTTGCGGCTTTTAAAAATATATTGACACTAAGAGGAAACCATTCTATACTTGGACTTGGGACTAATTATTAACACACACAACCTGACAACAGTGGAATCATGCATTACTTGCATACATGATATCAATCATCTGTCACAAATCGATCATTGCTAATGGGGAAAAAAAGCCACATTGGGAGAGAGAACGAGATAGGCGAGAAGGGAAAAGATGACGACTTTTCGAGTAACATCAACAAGTTTGCGGAATATAGGCGAGCGTGGAGGGGGGTTGCTATTTCTTATTATGGAGAGAGATCGAGGGAGCGGTGTGTGTGTGTGTGGGGCCGGGGGGGGGGGGGGTAGCTAGATGTTCCCCTTTCTTGGTATAATAATGGACCTTCCTTTGTAGTAGGGTCCATGGTATGATAATAGTGCTCCGCCAAAAATCATGGTCTCTTTTGAAATGGTAAATCTATGCCGTTTTAAACGGGCAAATGTTGTCTTGATGTAATGAGTGATGTATGCTTTTCTTTTGCTTATATCACACACACAAACACATACACACACATACACATACACACACACACACACACACACACACACACACACACACACACACACATACACATGCATATTCATTTTTTTACAGGGATAGTCCACCCTGAAATTCAGTTGGATTCAATAAAAGCAGAAACACGAAAGAAAAATAGAAGTGAAGGTATAATGCAAATATGTCAAAGGATAAGAAAGGTATGATTTTTAAAGTTTTGATTTTGTGACGTCACGTGCGAGGCGCTCTCCCATACTGTTGTGTACAATTTCTTTTGGAAATACGAATTTTCTCAAAAGGATATGCATCGTTATACCTGTGCATTTGATACATCATTAGAAATACGTTTGTACACACAAACTTCTATGGACAAAAATCCTCCATCAAAAATAGAAAAAGAGCAATTTATGGAATCATACAGCACATGAATTATGGGAGAGCACCTCGCACGTGACCAGAAAGTTAAGATTTCAAAAGATCACAACTTTCTTATCCTTTGATAGATTTTCGTCAAACCTTCACTTGTACTTTTCTTTCACAGTTCTGCTTTTCTTGAAAGCAACTTAACATTAGGGTAGAATATCCCTTTAACTGAATTTTCTCTCGAGCTGTTCATTCACTTCTCTCGCTCGCAAAATATATGAACAACTTAAGGAGAGTAGAGGAAGAAAGAGGTACAAATTTTACAATATTGGTAAATATGTTACTCATTTCTCTCCTTTGTACGGAACAGCTAAAGTGTTTTGCTGAAGAAAATAGCTGACAGCTGCTGAGTTCGTATCGTTACCCTTCTTATCGAAAGTCAGAGGAACAATCAAAATTCAATCATGTCAATTCTTGAATTTGTGACGATAATCGATCGTTTTGACTCAAGATTGGTGTGCCGCTGTTGGCTTTTGCCACGAGTAATACCGTGGTCACAGCCGGTCGTGCATCTCTGTACGTCTGTTTTGCATCGGATTTCGTAAAAAAAAAAAATCCTTTCGTTGGTCACAAGGAGGTGCTCGTTTTCTTCAGGCACGCTGGAGGAGGATACAGAAAGTTAATCGATATACCCATTGAATTACATTTATTTCAAAATAAAGATGTGCTGTCTAAAAGGTTAGGCCCCAATAATCTACCTTTTACAATTTCGTCCGTGTTTTTTTTTTCTTTTTAATACCAGAACAATATAATAAGCGCACTTCCCGAAACGAAAAACACACTTTCCATTCTTAAGAGGTGAAGTGATGATTATCTCTAATTATAGATTAGATGTGTCATCTATCATAGAAACGCCCATTATGGGGTTTTCTATATATACCGGTACGCCAGTTTATTGACACTGCCCTGTAGTCAGAATCGTGGAATGCATGGACAACACATCTGTGAATAAAATTAGTACTAAAAATTGACATTGTAATTACCAATATTTTACCACCACAATATAACAAGACTCAAGTTTCAAGTTAAGTTTATACACACAACTTATAATCACGAATGGATATTTTAAAACACAGTGAGACCGAACAAATGGTATTGTACAATTTAGGCGTTATTATTTATCTATTCATTCATATATTCATTTCGAAAACTGGTAACTAAAAACAGGGTGGTCCATTTACAAAAGTGGTATCCCACGGGGCCCTATGAAAATTACAAATAATATGAAGACACATCATAAGTTAAAAATAAATGTACAACATAAAATACAATTTCAAATATCTACATGTTTACAGATAAAGACCTTACAATAATTTACTGTAAAAGAAATATTGTTTCATGACATTGAATCAGCATACAATAATTCTCAGACTTTTTCATAAGCCTTAACGTTCCGTTTAAATTCCTCCAATGTTATTTGTAACATGGAGGGGCAAATCGTTTCACATCTCGATTCCAGTATGAACAAAATATAATTTGATTAAGTTCTGTTGATCATCAATACGACTAAAATAAGAGTTGTTGGCTATTTTGCTGATTGATATTGATATTGCAATTTATTGTCCATTTGGAAATTTCATTTTCACTGGTTTACAAAGATGATACATTGATACAAATGAGGAAAGTGTCATCAAACAAGTTACATATAAACAGAAAGACATATACATGTACATTTAAACAACTTCTAAAAGATACATGGTGTTGGCATTAGCTTAGTTCCCTGCTTTACAATTACTGAACTTGAAGAGGGTGCACAGATCGCATTTGTACTGGGATCGTTTGGACCATACAACAACAACGGGTATAAGGTTGTCCTTTTTTTAAGCCGAAGAACAATTCCCAATTTCTGCATCGTAGTCTTGGATGTATATTCAACATATTTCTTAAACGTGAGATGGGTATCGAGAGTGACCCCAAGGAAGTAAATTTTGAAACACATCCCAGAGGTTTATCATTAACAATTACTCTTAGACTCAGGTCATTCATTATCCTCATCCTTTGATGGGAGCCGACCAAGGCGACATCATTTTAACATTCAATATAAGTTCGCTATTGATCAACTCATTATGTAATTCATACATAGTTGTATCCAGTTTCTTGTAAATCTTTTGAATTGGAATATCATCAATAGTCCGGGAAACACTATATGCATTCACGTATATGGTACTAACTATTTATAACAATAAAAAGCAGAAGGGGTCCTAGATCCGATCACTGTGAAGCTCCAGTGTTGATTTCTCTGTTAGTAGATGACACGCCGGCTATGAAACCAACTGAGACTTTCTGCTCAGGTACGAATGGACATATTGAAGACTGTTATCTGCCTCTGAACAGCCAGATAAAGGTTATATGATGTTGTAGTTGACCGAATTAAATGCCTTGCAGAGATTAAGAAAAATGACTCATTTAACTGGTCCTTTTTCAACGTGATAAGGAAGTGCGGTTCCTCATGAATTTCCATTCCGAATCTGGTTGGGACATAGTTCATTAGCAGGCCTAACTAAAATGTATGCAAGAGTTTGTTAAATATAAACCTTTTCTGTTTTTTTTTTTTTTTTTTTTTTTTTTTTTTTTTGGGGGGGGGGGGGGTCAAATTCAAAATGCACTGGTGAAAAGAAGAAATAAATATCTCTCCCCCCCCCCCCCCCCCTCGTCTATCGCCCATGGCGAGTGTCTAGGTGGCTTTATTTTCCCCAGCATGCTTTGCGTAGACGCAGGTGGTGTGACTGAGCACGTCCACCAGCTCGAAAACCGTCAAGATGCTCCCGCCCAGCCACAGTCCCAGGGCTCCTCCGATATCACCTGTATACGGACATTTCAAGATAAATAATAGAATAAATCAACTGTTTTGTCATAAGAATTAACTCCGTCTGTGCATGGACTTAGAAGAGTTGTTGTCACGACTGTGGAATCTGCATGTCATGTTGTATCATCAAGGTGCGCGTGGCTCAATTGCGTATTGTTATGAGCAGCTTTCAGTCACAGTCATAGTCACAGTCACACTCGTAGTCACAGCCTTGGCAAACTTTGAATCTCCATTAACTACAATATAGTCGAACATTACTACTTAAAGGGCCCCTGACATCAATATGCATGTTGACCTCTAATAATGGAACTTGAGATGTATATAACACAATTACTAATAGTTCAATAGAAGTATGTGTCCTTTATTTTCAAATGATTTTAACGTAATAAAAAAATCATAGGATTGAACAGTTGAATAATTTTGTACTTCCAGTGTATTATATACCGCTCTATGGAATTGTGCATTGAAAATGTAGTACAGAAGTTACAGTGCAGGGTTATTTACGTGCGACTGCTATGTGTCTTGAATTACTAGAAATGAACATGTGCATGACTACACAAATAACAACAAGAAGACTGTCGACTCACTCAAGAGACTTGGGATACTGTAGTCGACGAATTGTCTGATGCGTTCTACACTAAGGTCTGCCATAAACACGTGCAAGGCACACACGTTCTCCCTGTGCAAAACAAGAACAAGAGATTAAAAAAAGATGACAACACAGATGAAACTTATGACACATTTGAACAATAGTTGTTAAGATTTTAACTGAATTATTCTTGTAAAACTCCTGTGAATGTTAATTGAGACTGTTAGTTTAGGACAAAATTTGTGGACCTATTCATTATTACTTTGTACCTTGGAACTGTGTTTATTACATTTTTAGGAAAGCCTTTTCACAATTATACATTCACGATCTCCCTATCCACCCCCCCCCCCCACCCCCACCCTTCCCTCCTTGGAGAGTACTCATATCATCTCGTTGTCTAGTTATCGGGTGATGGCAATTACAATTATGTCAATTTTATTTGCACTTTATTATTTTGTACGCATTCAGATCAGTTACTGTAATAGCTGATTTAATCTAGCACACACAACTTTTACAGCTTTGTCTGATGTTAACCTTCTCGGTTTCATGGGTTCGCATAATGTAACAAACGAATGGGATTTTACACCTCGGTAATGAGAGTGTTAAAGAGACACATTGCCACGTACCTGATCTGATCGGGCGTTACATTAATGTCTTCGCGGTGCTGCATCCAGAAATTGGAGGGATAGCTCATGGTAGTGATGGTTGCGGGGTATTCCCGAAACTTGCACCCAACCTCGCAGTCACATGTTACATTCTTTAGAAGTAAATCTGAGGAGAAAGAGGGAGAGAGAGAGGAAGGGAGATAGAGTGTGTGAGAGAGAGTGAGAGAGATAGAGAGAGAGTGAGAGAGAGAGAGAGAGAGAGAGAGGGGGGGGATAGGGAGAGAGAGAGAGAGAGGGGGGTAGGGAGAGAGAGGGGGGGTAGGGAGAGAGAGAGAGAGAGAGAGAGAGAGAGAGAGAGAGAGGGGGGGTGGGTAGGGAGAGAGAGGGGGGGGGGGGTAGGGAGAGAGAGAGGGAGAGAGAGAGGGAGAGTGATATATAATGATTTTTCTTCTTTGGTATTGTGCTGTTAGTGCCCGAGCGATACAACTTTAGATTAATGTATGCATATTATAAAAACCCATTGAATAAACGAAAAGTATTCCACAAATGAAAATATTGTAATATCCAAAAAAGAAAAGGTGAGGAAGAATGAGAAATATGTCATGATAAACGTGATGAAGCACATTTTCTTATTTTATATAGTACTCTAAAGAATGTGCGATACAACTTTAACATATCAAATGTACGAAAATATAAAATGATAAATTTAATCAACTTAATGCATTTCACAAAGTGATACAATCATTGCGATATTATCTAACAAAGGATGAGAACTTTATCACGATACCTAGAGGAAGGCATTTTCCCTTCTTTCGTGAAATACGAAGGCCCGAATTCACAAATTGTGCAGAAACCACCTTTGCGAATTCGGACCTAAGTGTCTGTCTGATACAAGTTCTAAATATGCATGCAGAGGCCTAAATCTATTTACTGATAAACTGAGCGCATTTCACAAATGCAACCATTGCAATATTAACTAACAAAGAATGGGAATAGATTGGTAAAGCAGTTTCACTTTGCTCGTATTACCAGTGTCTTGGCGACACAACTTTAAAATATGCATAATTATCATGAACACATGCTGAACACAAAATAAATGTAATTTACCAATACGATTATTGTGATACAAAGAATGATAATGTATCATGATACCTTTAATAAAGAAGTGTTGAATGCAGTGACATATCTTACCAATCAAGGCTTTTAAAGTGGTTGTTTAAAGGAAATATGAGATACTTAAAGGAGGAAGGTGGTAGAATCTCTGATGCAAATCATAAAAGATGTTGTCATTTAAATCGCATATTTCTTACCAATAATGTTTATTGACGTTGTATCCTTACATTTGTTTGTGTCATTTTTGCCGTAGCTCATTATTCTTGTGCTCAATGATATACCTGAATACCGAAAATGCAACTTCTATTCTTATTTATCCTTTATATTGATGAACATAATTTGTTTGGTAATCATTATCAATGGGTTTAAAAGTTATTAGTCCTTTAATGCTCATGCCTTGAGATTCTTTCTTGAGGTTAAAAATTTAGGTATGTATTATCAAGTTGTGAACTTATACATTCCTTTAAGACGAAAATAAGAAAATGAGCAAAGCAAGGCTCTCAAAGAGATTCAATAAAATAATTTTAAGAAAAACTTGTACAAAGATCTGTCAACATACCGTAAATAATGCGAACACCGCATTTTTTGTGCAAAGTTTTTATATGACTGCATCAATACTAAGTAACAAATATGAAAGATAATCAAGAATATATTTAAGTGTACACAGATCATCGAGTAAAGAGTATGATTTGGGGAACAATCAGAAATTGATAAGGAACTGACATGACATAGCGCCAGATGTGTACAATGTGTTTTTACATTCTAGTCAAAATATTGCCGCAAGTGAGTTCTAACTTTCTTTCTGCGAGGTGATGTTTTAAAAAGCATGAGACTTACTTATTAAACGCCCAAGAAATGGGTCTTATCGATTTGTCTCTTAAGTATTGCAAGGAATTAGATTATGATATTCTTTCCGAATCCGTAAATATCAAGCAATCGAGTTAATCATCTCAGTAACAAGCTATGACAATCCCATCGAGTCATTACACATGCATGGTCTCATGGGAACGGAGAGAGTTAAAGGGATAGTTCACCCTGAAATTATTTTGGTTTTGATAAAAGGAGACACATGAAAGGAACATATTGGTGAAGGTGTGACGAAAGTCGGTTAAAGGAAAAGAAAGTTCTTTGATTTTAAAGTTTTGATTTTGTGACGTCACGTAAGACGTGCTCTCCCATGATGTTATAGGGTATATCTCATTTCGCTTGTGCGTTTGATTTATCATTAGACACATGTTTTTACACACATATCGCTATGAAAGAATGTATTCCTCCAGCAAAGAACATTTTTAAGGCAATTTATGGAAAAATTAGTACACAACATAATGGGAGAGCACCTAGCTTGCACGTGACACCACAAAATCAAAATTTTAAAATCAAATATTTTTTTTTCCTTTCACCGATTTTCCTCAAACCTTCACTGATGTGTCTCCTTTTATTGAAACCAAGATGATTTCAGGGTGAACTATCCTTTAAAGAGTAAACCGGAAGTAATTACAGTCAGCGAATATCACACCTCATTTGTTCTTACCAAACGCAACAGTGACACACGTGTAGAACGTATATAGCGAACATGGCGGAGCATCGCCTGCCAACAGAAATTAAGATAGAAATACAACCGTTTAATCATCGATATTGCATAGTCTCAGGCAAAGGTTAATTTCCGGTTACGAACGTAATAGTAGCACATTTCGCCGTGACGCTACCAAAACGTGATTATAATTATTACAAGTTTTTTCACTTATTGGTACATTCATTAGGAAAGAACACTGAATAAACACAACTGTGTGCGTGTAATGTATTGCGAAAGTATGGAAATAAGAAATGAAAGACAATGTTCCCAGAATTGTTGTGTATGCCCTCGGTTCTATGATGCGAAAATTTGCGGACATACGTGGAACACACAGACTTTAAATCCTTTCTTTTACCCTCCTTTATCTTCTAAGGGCCTCATGATTTGCCCATGTGTTCATTTAGCATTCTCTAGCATTTTAAAGTTCATATTAAATCGGGGAGACATTATGTAGATTGTCCCTGGATAATATCTTATATGAGATGTTATGTAGTTCTTAAAATGATAGAAAAGCCCAGCTCGATTTCGAGATAAGAACACTTGACGTGAAAGCATTCTCTAATATTCAAAGACATCAATTATAAAGTATCACAATACATACTTGTGTACTGTACATTGCGGTGAAGCAAATTTCACTATTGTTCTTTGCATAACAGATGCTAGATAAGGAATCGTATTCTGAAAATAACCCTTTCCTGTATCTATTGATATTTTTGGTTAGGTCGCCTTTATCGGGTTTTTAGTTTTCCAGTAATTATGAATAGGATAGGACGGGTGGTAAGTTTGAAGTCTGCCTCGCCCTAGTTTAGAATGCAGTGTAGAAGAAAAAAAAACAGTTCACAGTCTTGAACCTAGGCTATCTATGCCTCGGAAGTACCCTGGCATGATGATGTGAGATTTATTATTGTTTTTGTCCTGTCGATCAGCATGACATTTCCCAATGATGCAGCTAGTGACTGCACATCAGGCGAACGCTTGAAATTAATAATTATTATATAATTGCGTTAACCTTTTCGTGCCAGAAAAAAACAACAAGCTGTTGCAGGATTGAAATTCATAAATTTTCTTTTTAGAAGAAAGAATAAGCATTTTGTTCAAAAAATGCAAGTGTCATGACCGTCACGCATTAAGATGTAACTTACCCGGTATAAAAAACGGTCTGCATTGACATCGGTCCCACACGGAGGTGGCCGCGCAGTCAAACAAGCACTCCTGAAAGCCGTACTTTGGGAACGCCGACAACGTCTTGTTGTAGCAGTCACCAACTGGATGCTCCAAGTTCTCATACTGCTAGGAGGATATATTAACGGAAGGCACAAGAGATCGGTGTGAAACGAACTTTTTTGTTCATTTTCAGATTAAGTGATACGAAAGTTGTGTGTTTGGATTACGTAATACAACATTTGTATGTTCGGAATAACGAAGCTTCGGAATGACAACCCTTTTGAGAAAAAAAAGAACCATCGCAAGAAACCATAATCTTACTACTTATACGATATCTCTCTCTCTATATATATATATATTAAGCAAATAATCAACGTCGGTGAAGGTAATGGGACGAAATATCACTTCCGAGGCGATCTGGATGTAGCTATCTTTCCGAAGCTTTTAGCTGAGGAAAGATAGCGTATACATTCAGATCACCGAGGAAGTGATATTTCGTCTCATTGCCTGAAACCAAAAGTTGATTATTTGCTTTATATTCCACATCTGATACCAACAATCTATAAAATAAATGACAATTTAACGTACAAAAGCATTCGTGTCAGTGCGGCTACATATTCACGCGACGCTCCGAAACCCGGAAGCAAATTGACTTTGTGCTATATAGACTCTACAAATTCCAACGAACACAATGACATGTTGATGCTAATTTGTAAGATTTTGACGGAAAAGCAAGAAGTAATCAAAATTCTCTTACCTGTGCGGTATCGGTGAGAACATAGATCCTCCGAGAATACTCTTCATAATTGTAATTGATTACAGGCAAGTGAAATTCTAGGTCAATTTTGGTACGAGGTGGTAGAGAATTGCACACTTGCTTTGGTGAAACACTGTGTGGGGGAAATGGAAGGCTTGCACTGCTTTGTACGTACGCGCGCGGCGCAGCGCGCTATAACCAAAAAATTTAATTTCCGCGCGCGCACCGCGGTGTCGTCTGCGCCGATAGTCCGAGCTACGCACTTTTATTTCGCGCGTACTCAAAATATTGATCACGCGTTAGGACTGTGAGGAGTGAAGAGATCAGCGAAACCAAAAAGTACTATCACCTAGAGTGTAACGAACTTTCCTTCTCAAAAAAGTACTATCACCTACAGTGTAACGAACTTTTCTGCTCAGGTGATCAGATGGGAAAAACTACGCTTCATCACGTGATCAACTATTGACCAATCATATAGCAACATTCTTAGTATGTGGAATATAATTCAGACTAACAGACTGATGGTGAGTTGTGAGGCATACGATAGTGTCGTCTGATGTGACATAGACAAACCAAAAATACATATGCAGAATCAAGGACGAGAAATCAGCAGTACGGACAGTCGTCCGGAGAGCGAGGGACAGACACACCTCTATGGTATCCAGCGCCACACTGGTTTCCATGCCAACTGAGACGGAGAAGCCGTGGAACTCGACGGCAGGGAAGGAGCCTCGTTCGTAGACCAGTACCTGGAAGCCCGCCCCCACCCGGTAGCTCGGCTGGTAAAAATACTCCCGCTGCTGAGCGTCCAAGACCACCCTCAGTCCATACAGTCTGCCTACAGACAAAATAGCATTATTGGACCAGACAATTAATCATTATTACTTTTGCAGAATTGTTGAACAGAACACCAAACCACATTATCTCTGTCTCACCTACTTTCTCACTTTTATCTACCTTGATATTAATTGTTTGTGTCATTACAATTGCATGCATATAGATGGAAGGTGTTAACTTATTGACTTAGGGTCCAGGAGGTGAGGGTAATATGACTGCAAGGGTTAAGTATACAGGCGAAACGCACGAACGCGACGCCAGTGAAGGAAAGATAGCGGGGAAACGGAGGTTACGAATTGCAGATCAAACAGTTTAATTTATGCGACAGTTTAAACATGATATATAATAAGAAAATTAGAGTAAACCGCCTTCGGGAGCAATAAGCATGGTTGGACAAAAGTATATCTCCATTGGAAAATTGCGGAGGAAAGCGGATTAAAATAAACAGACGGACACACAATTTTTGCTAAATTATAGTAAGGATAATATACCTTATCTTAAGAATCCTGTTCTAAGATTAGCCGACAGTCGCCACATGTTTATGTAACTACCTTGCTTTTGAGCGGGCAATAACACCCCCAAACGACTACTGTCCGACCAATGGTATTTTCCTTATATAAATTGATATACATAAGTGGCGACTAGCTTGCACGACGCCTTTTGTGCATACAATCTAATTTCAACGATGTTGATTGATGGAAAAAGGAGTGAGAGATTTGATTCAGAAGAAAAATAACATGGAAAGAGAACAATCTGATATTTGACGGCTGGAGGCTCGATTTATTTAAGTTGTTTCTAACTGAAAGTACTCATTACACATAAACATTATATATATACATGTATATATAGATTTATATATACTAATACATGTATTTTAATATTTGGGAAATGGTTAAACAGCATGGTAATATATCAAATGCACGCAACTATAGCTTTGTGATCACCTTGTGCATATAATTTTAACCATATCCATCAGCATGCTCGGATGAATCTATATGAATAAACCAATATGCATAATATTAAACCAATATCCATGGATTATGACTATCAGAGGCTACGGTCCCTGCGCGTTGAGGCTGTCTTCATGATAGTTTATTTAAGTATGTCGTTTTACGGATGAGAGGTGGACGTGTATGATACTACGCCACTGATGTGAAAAGTCATGGTGTGGTATAGGAGGTGATTTGACTCATTCGGTGTTGTAAAATGCGAGCCAGGTTTCATAGAACGATATCATCAACTAAAGGGATATTCCACCCTGCATGAAATTACGTTAGTTTCAATAAAAACAGAAAAATGAAGGACGCATTATGAGTGAAGGTTTGGCGAAAATCCATCAAAGGATAAAAACGTTATGATCTTTTCAAATTTCAATTCTGTGACATTACGTGCGAGATGCTTTTCCATATGTTCTGTGCTGTATGATTCCATAATTTAGATTTTTGTTTTTGATGAATACATTTTTTCATAGAGGTATGTATGTAGAAACGTGTTTCTAATGATGTATCAATTGTACAGGTAAGATGATGCACATCCTTTTGAGAATATACACGTCTTCACCCCCCCCCCCAAAAAAAAAAAAAAAAAAAAAAAATGGACATAACGTATGGGAGAGCACCTCGCACGTGACGTCACAAAATCAACATTTTAAAAGATCATAACTTTCCTAACCTTTGACGTATTATAATCAAACTTTCACTAATATAGTTCTTTCATGTTTCTGCTTTTATTAAAACCAGGGTGGATTATCCCTTTAAGAAACAACGTGATAGTCATCTCGGACAGGATACCCCGTTCCTCGTCATCGATATACTTACCTGCGGAGTGAACGGTCAGGCCAGGCAGACCGTTGTCGATATCATTGAAGATAAAACAGAGCCCCCAGTCCGTCAGACGAGCGGTAAAATTGTCGGCTGTCAATAATTGGTCACCCCACAACATCCTAGTGCCCAACAAAAATAGTTAAGCATCAGCAAAGGATTAGCATAACTTGGTCAGTATTTGCATTACTATGTTCTACTAGGAATACCATTTGGCCTAAACATACACATATAATTCTTCCTTGATTGTGGATAAAGGCAATATCAGGTTATAATGTACAATTAGAACGCGGATTTGATTTAAAAAAAACAAAGATACGTCCAAAGTGTTCGGATTCGTGCCCGTACACGGCGCTGCGCCATGCAATCGAATCTCCTTGCAAGACTCTGTCAATAACTGCACATTACACGTTATATGTACATATTACAACTAAATAGTTTGTGGCCACCGCGATGACCAAACAGTGGTTTATACATTCGCTTTGTTGCTATCAGCGACCTGCTTGATAGGTGTCTAGTGTGTTCCAGACATTGGCGATCACGGCTCCCCATCTACCCCTTCCTCATGTAACTTGTAATGTGCTATTAACGAGGATGGTTCTATTGTTACCATGGTTACCCGTCAACACACTGAACGGATCCATATTCTCTTTCCACCGCTTCTCTTTTCCTACAGCCAGGATCGTATTTTCTATGCCTTATCTTAGCAACGGCTTCTCAGAGAAAACATATCAACAAACCAAAATCAACAGGTTTTTCAAGTGAAATATCTCAGCTGCACGCAAATACACGCAAACTCTTGATAATGCACAGCTTAATCTATAATTTTGATTATGATAATGATTGAAGCCCACAATTCCGAACAAATCCGGAAAACCCACAATTCTGAACAAATCCGGAACTAGTCAATTTTGTAAATAAAATCTTATATCTCCGTTTATTCATCATTCCTCAATCCTTGAGAATAAAGACGAGTGTAGGATCTTTAGTGGTGTTTCCATTAACTTTCTTGAAAATTGCAAAATAATGTGATAAGAAACACAGCTTCGAGAGACAAATATTTTTTAATAGGAAATTTAAGATATTTCTATCCAAGTTGACATCAGCTAAGTGTCGATGCTGAGCATGTGATATCAAAGCATCGTAGTGATTGTGGAATGATTTGGAAATTCATTAGCATATTTTAGTACCCATACAAATGTTTCAATATTAATATGATTGAGTTTTTTCTCCTTCCTTACACCTCCCTGATTCGACGGAAACAATTACACAAAACTCCAGCTTTGTGGGGTACGCGGCGAGCGGTAGGTACGGTTCCATGTGCATGTATGAACGTACCACAAATTTAAGTTTCAATGAAAAAAATCCAACTTTCTGAGGACGATGTTTAATAAAATCAACAAGAGTGACTTACGAATTCGCCGTTTCATTAAATGAGTGTCCAAGATTGAGATACATGTCGCCTAGTTCATAGTTGCTCAACAGCTCTTCATACTCGGAGAAATCTGGGTTTGGATTGCCGACGATCGATTCGAAAAAGTCTCCTATAGGAGTATTTCTCATCTTTGAATACCTGGAATCGAGAGAGGGTATCCATTAGAGAAAGGGGGCAGAGGGAAGGTGAAGAAAGAGAGAAGTGTATTGAAGGGAAGAGAGAGAGAGAGAGAGAGAGAGAGAGAGATGGGATGGGGGATGCATAGAAAAGCAAAGCGAGAGCAAAGCGAGAGACAAACAGGAAGAGGCAGATATATGAAAATATGTATATGTATCTACATAAATTTGGGTGGATGAGAGGGAGATATGTTCATGAGACCAATATAAAGTGTATGCACACAAGATTTTCCAGTCAGGTTTCATGGATGCAATATCTGCAGAAGAAATTAATACCGCAGATTCACACACATATTGAATTCAAAAGCCTGAAATTATATCTAAATCCTTCCACTCCTTTCTTACTTTAACATTGTTAAAGATGACAAAAATACCAAATTTTACGGTATTTAAAAAAGGGAAAGATTGGCTATAGTAACGCGTTTCTGTACCTGGAACTAGTGATATTTCAGAGAGTAATGTTGTGTCATCGTTACTTGCCGCACATGACATTAGACTGTGTTTTCTCCATTAGTTGCACACGGACGTTTCGCGTCTAATCAAAACACGCACTATGTGTCAAATTTTGCTGAAATGTGTGCTAGTCTTCCATTAACTTTTTTTTTATGCAAATAAATGTTAAGTTCTCGTTTCTGATCCCCTTGAAAAAAAATCGAAACGCTTTTGGATGCCGTTCTTTGCGCAAAGCAACATAATACATTATGTATACCTAGTCTACTAGGTTGTAGGAAAAAACATGACATGTACATATGGTATGCGTATACAGTAGATTATCAGTGTCACGTGACGTAACTAGCGTGTATTTACCTACATAATAATTATTTCTGTACAAGCAAGGAGATACTAATTCACCTCTTTGGTATGATTAAGGAAATGTATAATGTTGTACATCTACTTTATTCAATAGATCAAAAGCAACGTCTGATTACTTGAAGGAGTTTATATTGCAGATGGCAACGGAAGGGAACTCGACCTCCTTGACGTATTTGAGTGTGACGTCGACGTTCTTGGGCTTCGAGACGTAGTATACGAGGCGGTCGACGATCTGAGCACTAGCGATGCACACTCCAGCAAGGACGAGCACGACCCACATCCAGCTGTGTTGGACATACATACTAATCCTTAACCCTATGGCCGGAATGTATACATAGGGTGTAAAGTGTACTTTAACGACATTGACATATGGAGCAGAAACTTCGTCTACAACTAATGAAATGGAACATAGTTGAGAACAACACAAAGAGCTATGGAAAGAAGAATGCTCAATTTAATATTACTTGACAAAGTGAAGCACGATGACATACGACAGAAAACGTAGGTCGAAGATATTATAGTAAAAATTAAAGAGATGAAATGGAGATGGGCAGGACACTTATATAGAACACAAGACAACAGATGGAACAAGAAACTCACAGAATGGCAACCAAGAACAGGAAAGCAAAGAAGGGGTCGACAAAAGAGAAGGTGTAGAGACGAAATATCAACATACACAAACACAACAACATGGAACAGAATGAAGTGAATAGAAGTGAATGGGAGCTGACTGAGGAGGGCTTCATCCAACAATGGTTGAACAAGGCCTGATGATTAAAGGTCACCTGAAAAACTTTTGATCACGTAATTTCACCGTTTTCAAAATCCCAATGTCAACCATTTTATTCCATAGGAATGGTTATGATTCTTTGTATGATTCGTCTAAATTAATGTAGCTTATTTCATTTTATTGCACATTATTTTCCATTTCGAAATTTTAAGCTTGATTTGCCCTCCCCATTTTACTTCGTCCCTTCTCATTGTGTTTCACGATGGCATTTTTGTTTTCTTTCCTTTGTTTGTCCTTCGCTTTCTCCATCTTCTGTGACACTGTGTTGATGTCAGTGTAATGCTCTTGAAATATATCATTCATTTGTTTTACTATATTGATGAAGATGACGTGGGTAGGTAGCTACGAATGCACAGCGCTAATGGTGAGTATAATGTTTGCACAAATACCAGGCGCAGGTAAATTGACAATCGCAAATAGATGTGATGTAGCTCCTTTTTGTGTCTGCGTCTGGGAGCATAAAAAACGGAGCTACAGCGAAGAGAGGCAGCGCTGCTACCTTCTAGGAAGAAGAAGACGATTATCAGATCGTGAGGTCTGGTTTAAAGCTATGTACCAGAATGAACAGGAAGGGATGTTTAGGCCGCTACATAACCATTTTCTATATGAAAGGGATAATTTACATTATCTTCATATATTCAAGGGAGTAAACCAGACTATGCAAGAGGGCATATGCAGATTCCAGCTAGCAGAATGGACACAGGGGGAAGCCTTTGCTGTGAAAGAACGTGTCACGGACTCGCTGTAAGAAAAGGATGATTGGTATCAGTTATAGAAAGAGAAAATAAGTCTGATTCATGTACAGATGAGGTTGATAAGGCTAAAGATTTTTACCACAGCGATTTTTAAAGTAAACTGTTTTCAAAGGGACATGATAGAGGGGCAATTTCAAGTAATAAGAAGTAGGTACAGTGTATTGCTACTTTCAAGACTATGATCACTGACTACATGTATGACTATGACTATGACCATTGTCAGCAGTACCAGTACTTACCGTCTGCTCTTGCGGATGGAGGGATTGAAGATATGTCTGACCCCCGCCACGCCCACCCCATCACCCATGAGCCTCAACAGCACACCCATCCAGGATGCCCTGTCTTGGTAACCATGACGACCTTTGGGCGTGGTCTGGGGTTCATCCAGAGCGGTGGTCCATGCAGCGATCGGGGTACGGCTCGGTGGATTCGGCTTCACTGTATCCATGGTGATGATGACAATGACGCCGACGACGACAACGACGAGGATAGGAGGAAACCGGACGAGGAGGAGGACGATGTTGAGGCGGTAGATTCGATGTTAAATCCAATGAGATAATGAGCGTAATGATAACGACAAACAACAATAATTGCAATGATTCATACAGAACTTGATGATTTGAAACAACGAATTTCCTGGTTCATGGCACAAAACGAAAGATATCAGATACTGTCACGCCGGACGATTGGAGCAAAATGGCCACTTATCCTGTGAGTAGCTCATGTGCCTTTTGTCTTATTGTTACTTTGACCAGTAAGATATGTCCTTCAAGCAAAGAGTTTTTCCATTCAATCAATTAACGCGCTGAAGGCAAGCATTTACACTGGTTTCCGATGTTTGGTCAGGACCACAAATGTAATCGCCATTTAATTGATCCGACGCGTGCGGACAAAAGGTGACGTTCCAATTGAAATGATCATTATGCCTAAACAACCTTCGTGTTATTAAACTAGAATAATTATGAGTAAACTGGACTCTTAGTGGAGTAAGTGTATCACTCTAATGTCGCGCGCTCATAATTACGAGTATACATTAGTGTGAGGGGGGGGGGGGCTGCGGAGTTTACAATAAACAATCAAACATTCACCAATACTATGGGTGCCTTCTTTGAGAAAATTGCTAACCATCGGAGACAAAAATATCAGAAAAATCTTGAACATTCTACTTGAACATTCTGCCGCGTTGCTGTTTAAGAAATCAAGATTAATACGCGATGTATTTTGCTGTCTGATTGGTGACGTGATGAAATGATTGCCCTCACTAAACCTAGAGAGTAGGGAGGCACGTACAAGTAGACTTAGTTCTAGACGTGTCTTTTAGAACTAAGTTCTCCTGGCGGGCGGTTTCTCAGGATCGCGTTATCGCTCGACAAATGGCGCTCCGTTTCATATAGCGCGATATATAGGCCTACTTGGATTCAGGATGATAAAACACATCTAGAATCTAGACTTTACTCTGGATCCCTGTTTTGTAAAATTATTTTAACCATAAACCTAAAAGAGTTGGAATATGACTGTGGACAGCTTTCATTGTCGTAATCATAGTCCCCACTATAGAAATTGAATGACACAGTTGCTTATAACAATCACTTATCTATTTCATGTTATGCATCTGACAGTAACGAAGAATATCGTCCTGGCAGTTTTGGCTGCTTCACATCATTATTTTTTTACGACGCTAGTACCACGACCGTCATCATCAAGCGAATTGCAGATATCGGTCAATTGCAGAAACAGTTTGTGGAAATAATTATTACATTACAAACACTCATTGCAGCCTCAAGGAATAAGACAAATGTCGGAATAGATCAGATTGCAGTACCCATTTGGCCACCAAATAATTATGTCATATCCTTTGACCACTCCCAACGGTCACTCAGCTTCTCGACTTATAGGGGGGGGGGGGGGGGGGGGTAATCCGGAGAAACCAATATGGGCAACCAATCATGATGACTACACAAACACAAATCTCAATATCGAGTACAAGAAAGTTAAATGATGTTAATTTTTGAAGGATCATTTAAAATATAGTTATCAATTAAATGATATAAAACCAGCTTGTAAAAATTTTACATCCTTTGACTTTCTGATGTGAGCATTTTAGCTTGATTTAAGTTCTAACCTTTGTAAAATTATTTTTAAAATGTGTCAACAACAACAACAACAAAGTTCAACGTGTATGAAATTTCACGAACCTATTCAGAAGAAGTGCCTATCTCTATTTACATTTAAAGGGATAGCTTACTCTGGAAATAGGTTGGTTTCAATATAAGGAGACACATGAAAGGAACATACCAGTGAAGGTTTGACAAAGATTGGTCAAAGGAAGAGAAAATAATTACGTTTTGACATTTCAATTGTGCAAAGTGCTTTCCCATAACGCTGTACATAAATTGCTCTTTTTCTGTTTTTGACAACGGAATTATTTTTTTTTCATACAGGTCTGTGTGTAAAAACGTTATTCTGATGATGTTTCGAATACACAGGTACAAGGATACATACTTTTTATGACAAATTCGCACTTTCGAAATAAATCGTACACAACTCATGGGAGAGCACCTCGCATGTGACGTCACAAAATAAGAAAATTAAAAGATCATAACTTTCTTATCCTTTGACGGATATTCACCAAACCTTCACGAATATGTTTCTTTCATGTGTCTGATTTTATTAAAACAACAACAAAAAAAAAATTCAGGCTGAACAGTCCCTTTAAAAGGTATCGACCATGGTCGGCATTCATATGTCGTATTGCAACGTTCGATCAGGGTGGGCCGCTTGACGCATCACTATGCGATGGGAAAGCCGTGATGTGCGCTACTGCATCCCTAGGCTATAGGTATTGAACGACCCGTTCAAAACTTCCTCCTCGAAATCTAACAATCAATATAATTCTGCTCAAAGTCAGCTTTCAATTTTTATGTTCTAAGGGAAGTTCTTATCCAGTATTTTCTTCCATTTTCCATTGTTTTTACACAATTGTATTATTTTGACGTGCAAAAGGACTACCCTGTCTGAAAAGCTAAAGTGGACCGAGAATCTACAGGCATGCGACATCTGGTTTAATAGTACTCAAACTAGATTGCAGGTCTATGTATTGTACTAATGGAGGGAATCCGCTCTCTTTCCATTACCATGGTTATAATGATTTCCAAGCGTGGAATTTAGATATAATTCTGACCAACCATCTTCCTGTTTAATAACAATTAATGTGCGTAGCTAAACTGTACACAAACTCTAGTTTTCGACTTTTCGTGACATACAATGTATAGCATCTGCACGTATACCATTATAATGAAAAAAAAGTATGTCATTTCGTATTTGAGAAAAAAAGATTACCTCAGATCTTTTAATGACCCAACACTCTTGTCTTCAATGTAGCTTTACTAGACAAACCTCAAAGTCCCCCCCCCCCCTTTATTCAACTGAAGAAAAATAAAACCAATAATCATCGCATTTAAAATCCATGCTTTTCGATTTCCATTCTATTGAATTGTGATATTAATCATAAGATCATCTGCGATTCCTCTTGAGGCGGAGGTTGAAGTTCTTGTTAAATGTAAAGCAGCAGCGAAGCCATCCGGCTATCTTATCTAGGAATCCCTTTAGATGGGCTGCAAGCGTGACTATAGTGACCAGCTCTCGAGCTGTCTTTTATTGATACCTTAAGTGGCTACTATTTGCAATTACAATCAAGTACAGTCAATATGCAAATGATGATGTCATTAAAGCTGTACGTTTTACATAGAATCACAATGCCAAGGAGAGTTGAAGAAGAAGAAACAAAATGTGTGATGTAGAATACGTGTCCAGTAGATTTCTTCCGAAGAAGGGTAAAGACAGGGAGAGAGACAGAGAGAGAGAGAGAGAGAGAGAGAGAGAGAGAGAGAGAGAGAGATGGGAGAGAGAGAGAGAGAGAGAGAGAGAGAGAGAGAGAGAGAGAGAGAGAGAGAGAGGAGGGAAAGAGATGGGGGGGGGGGAGAAAGAGACGATAAGAGACAGAGAGACAGCTAGAGAGAGACAGAGACAGAGAGAGAGAGAGAGAGAGAGAGAGAGAGAGAGAGAGAGAGCGTGAGACAGAGATGGGGGGTAAAAGAGACAGAGACCGAAAGACCCAGAAAGACAGAAATAGAGGGAAGAGAGAGAAAATTGTATGTATGATAGAGATAGAGCGAGAGATGGAGAAAAGGAGAGAGACGATTAAAGTTAGGGGGTGGTAGACATCCCGGTAGACATACAGAGAAAAATCGAATTGATTCTTCAGTAAACATATTCAGAAACAGGAAAAACACAAAATAATAAAACATGGAGCTGTAATTATTGATAAAAAGCAGCGTCTTCACTGTTTTTGAAAATAATTTGTGGAGTTCACATCCTGATTAATTGTTGTATTTTATCAATGACATAATTGGCAGGGATATTAATGAACTGTATGGACCAACAGGCCTTGCAATACAACAGGTGAACATATGTCTGTGTTTTTTTAAAAAAAATAACTTCCTCTGTTTTGTTTACGGGCATGTAGTGTCAAACATCAAATCACCATTTCTTCTCTACTCTGACCTCCATTTCCATGTATAAGACAACAAAAGCTGACACAATGCGGAAGAACAAAAGATCGATGTAAGTCAATCGACTGGTACTTTTGGTAGAAATCACAAAACGACCGCACGCAACACAACACAGCGCCCATCATTAATCCCTACCAGCGGCTGAGACAACATTACCATAACAAAGGGAAGCTACAGAAGCCGTTGCCAAGAGCCGACAAGCCGCTTGACTGCACCGCGGTGCGTACAACATGAACGAGCGACACGATGCGGTAGAATATAGCATACACAATAACACAGCTTCGTGATTTATCCTGGCAGAACTGCGCAGGATTCATGCCGAAATGTGCAATTAAATCTACCAGTATTCACCCTTCACTTTACCCCTACTGAGACCGAATTCTGGATAGTGATTACAATGGCAACAGGACATATACTACCGGGTTATGGCAACCCAGTTTCGAGATTTCGCTCCAAATCCGCCGACCCAACTATGACGGGCTACCGTTTCCGCGGGCCCGCTACCACCCCGCTGGAAGCGCCCGAGTATCAGGCGATAAAGGCCAATGCCCTGCAGGCTTGGACTGAGGACAAGATTGACTGGAATAAAACTCCCGGAAAGAGACCCACAACCTACGCACATAGTTTTTATGGAAAGGGACAGGTATCGGCAGAGAAGTTGGCAGCTATGCGGCCGCTTTCACCCACCAGGAGAAATAAACCGCATCCAAAGAAGTAAGTTTGTGGAATATTGGCAATGCATTGCGGGGTGAAGGTATTAAACTATTATATTGCAGCTGGGAGAAATGTGTTGTTGCTGTTGCTGGTTGAAGATTTTCGTAATCGAATGTGTCAGTCATGATGAGCTAATATAATCTTTGAATTATATAATGCAAAAGCAAGAGGGAGCTGTGATATAGGTGATGGGACTTGGCATTGCTGCATGCTGTGTCATTGGCATAATGAGCTAATATAATCTTTGAATTACAAAAATCCATCATCTTTTTTCTTCGACCGAAGACCCATGCTCAAAATCTCACGCCAAGCTGGTCTCTGACCTTGGCATCTCTGAACCCCAACCCCTTTTTTCTGAACGTTGAAAAGACGTACCGGAAAGGTCAGCGCTCCAATAATAGTCCGTCTGGCCTTTTGTTTCATTCCGCCCCATCGTATTTGCTTGTCATATGTGACAAAGTGCATTGAAGTGGCGAGAAGGACCGTGCGCATCTTTTGAACAAAAATAACGCTTGCGGCCGTATATTTAAAAGGATGGGGTGTTATCGAGCCCTTCATAGAAATAAACGCACTCGGGATTACGGGATAAATCTGCAGTCTTTTGTGTCTTGAACTTTAGACAAGATGCCTTAGCAAGAAGCTAGATTCGCCCCTGTGCTTACTGCTCACGGTGCTTATCTCTATCACATGCACCCAATTATCTCGTGTACCGGTATTGTGGACGTTCACCACTATCCCCAAAGCACCACCACACCATTATCATTATTGCACCATCAACCACCATCACCACTACTATGGCACTACCAGTCCACCACCACCACTACCCAGTCTAAGATTCCTCAACCACACCACCATCATCTCCACCAGTAGGACACCACCAGTCCACAACTACCATCCCCTCAGCACCATCGCTACCACACGACTATCACCACCACCGCAAACACTCCACCACCACCACTACTACTATGGTACCACCATTCCCCACCACCATTCCAGATTCCCTACAAAGCCACCACAAACACTCCCCCCACCACCACTCTGGTACCAACAGTCCACCTCTATCATCACAGATCCCCCACAGTACCACAACAAACACTCCACCACCACCATCCCCACAAAACCACCTCAACCACCCCAACATCACTACTACTACCACCACCACTATTGTATCGCCAGACTACCACCACCATCCCCACAGAACCACCTCAAACACCCCACCACCACCACTACCACCAGTCCACCACCACCATCCCAACAGCACCACCACGCCACCCCCTCTAAGACTACACAACCACTAAATCATAACTACCACCATCGCCTAAAGAACCAGCACCATGGGTGTTGCAATTTTCAGTCAGTGATGTTGTTACTACCACTTCTACCATGCACCTCACTTTTGATAGTTAGGGCTGGCAGAAGGATTTTCAAACTTTGAACTCAAGGGACAGCGTTGTATGTCCAGAGGGGGCACATTTTCATACTTTCAAATAGGTCATCGTACTCCTTGAAGGACAGTGTTGAATCCTCAGAATTAGTTCATGATTCAGTATAGCGAGAGTACCATTATTTTGTTTCATAGATATGTTGTAAACTCAAGAGGGCATTTGGATTCTGGCAAGAGAGAAGACCCAAATATCAGCCTGGGTTATGCTGTTGGATCTGCTAAGATAGCATTTTGGTCCTCCGAACTCCCCAACTTTGATAAGTGAAGGCCTCAAATGAAACACTTATTCCTGTCTTTCAAGAGAAGTACTTGGGCTTCCAATCATTTTTCCATCTTGAGTGCAGTTTACCATCGCTAGAGGGAAACTATTCTAAGGGCCATATTCCATCTCCGTGAAGCCACTGTTTGTGGTGTCACAGGACTCTATTTTGAAGAGGCAAGTTCTCATTATTGATTTTCATGGAGGGGGAAATATTGTGTTAAAGGTTAGTTTGTAAGGTTAACAAAAAAATCTTTTTTTTTTTAAACATGGGTTCTCGTTTCAAGTGACTCTGCATCAATAAGTGGAGCACATTTACCCCTGTTAGGGGGCACCTCTCTTCTCCCTCTGTTTCTGCCATCCCATTTAGAGGGGTGCTTTTCTTTTAGTGGCCATTTTCTTGAGTGACGGCACAATGGTATTGATGCAATGTATTACTTATTGATTCAAAGCATGGAATCTCTTTTTAAAATTTTATTTTTACACTATGTGAAATTAATACAATATAAATGATATACAACAAAGAAACAACAAAAAATATCATATCGTAACAGAATAACACAAATATCAGGATACATTATTGAATTATTTGAAATGACATTTAAGTGTAAGTACTACATGATACAAGGTGGGTATGTTATTGAGTTCAAAGGTCAGTTAGGCCCTTTTGAGGCAGCATATTTGTATCATCACCAGAAGGATGCATGTGTTCAGGACGGAGGGTATTTGATCATTTCAAGAGGAGGCACATTTACCCCATCAAGAAGGGCACTTTTATCGGCCTGGCAAAATCTTGGGAGGGGGCCCTTCTGGTCACCACATCTTCCACTGAAACATTGAAAGATGAACACTTTGCCTTGGTGGAGCCATAAAATGAAGTTAGCATACACTACAGTTCAAAGGTATTGGCACAGGTAAAGGGAAAGGGAAGAAAGGGAAGGAACCACAGTTTTGAACCACAGTTTTGAACCACAGTATATTTTGTCGAGTTCAGCATAAAAAAGATGCTTTTTAGGCTAAAGCATCATGTTTCATGCTGAACTGGACAAAAATATACTGAAGTTTAAAACTGCGGCTCCTTCCCTTTCTTCCCTTACTCTTTACCTGTGCCAATTCCTTTGATCCGTAATGTACGTGAAACTCTAAGGTTGTTATGACTTACAATGTAAATGCCAAATATTGAAATGTATTCTGGAAAACAATTGTATACAGAAGGTTTAAACTTAGAGAGTTGAGAAATCATGACTGTATGTCAGTCTTACCTTAGAACGTTAATCTACTGGGGTAATGGGATTGAAGGACATCATCAACTGAACAACAACAACAAACTTAGATTTGTGTCCTTTCACACATTTTTAGTATCACTCTTTTTTCTGAGTAGGAATGAATATTGAATAATGTCTAAAGGGAAACTTTGATACTTGTGTGTAAAGCTTAGAGGCCTCTTGAATGCAGTGCTTGCTAGTGGAGTGTAAAGATTAGAGTTTCTCCCATCAAGGTTTCAGATAAAGATGGATTCCTTTTGTTGAATCATCCCCTCTTCAAGAAAAGGAATTAGCAATGCTTGGGATCTGGATTAAATCCGTGGCTTTGTTCCTCCATCTACATGGGAGAGAGGGGTCCAGCTTCTAAGTAGTTTTGACTCAAGAGAGAAGTCCTTAAACTGAAAGGATTGAAAGTCAGTAAAAGGTTTCAATGAGCTTAGTAGGGCACTGGATAGATGCTGTAATCACAAAAGCTCGTACTTATGTCCAGCTACTCAATCCAGAGTGACTGGCAGGAACTTCACCCATTGCTCACAGTTAGATTTTCTGGCTTTGTTGACTCCGGTCTATTTAGGATGTAAAAATTTGCCATTTGTCATTTCCTATGAGGTATTTGAAGTTCATTCAAAGCCTGTTGTCCTGTTGTCTGAACAGCAGATTGAATAAGAGCCATGCTGCTAGGAATATAAGTGGAAAAAAGCCAGCCCACATTTATTCAGCTCAGTAAAGAATGGTTTTAGATCTGTTCAAATCTGATACTTGGGAATGCATGGCTCTTACACACAAATGTACAAGCATGTTGGTGAAAGAGTTTGCTAATGATATTTAATTGGCCCCCCAAATTACACATTATGCTTAAAATCCCACATGAAATCAACACTAGCAAGAACCTTATTGGAATGTAGGTACATACATTTTGACTGTAGTGCATCATGTGAATTCTTGTAGACAAATCAAGTTATGTTACAGAGTATGTATTGACACTTATATGTCTCTTTGTACAATCTTCTTTGAGATTGAGAATTTTGAGATTCCTCTGCAACAAAGGAAATCCAAGGCTCTTATGCAAGGCTTCAATCCATGATGTTCATTCATCATATTCACTTTTGCAAAGCCATTGATTAATCCCATAGGCAATGTTTGTCTACCCAGTAAGTTACAGAGAACATATTGTGATAAGAAGCACCTTTAGAGATCACTAAGCGTCTTTGTGTGTGCTAGGTGCAAGGACGGAATCAATACGATGAAGACTTAAAAACAATTTATCCTTTCGTCTGTGCTAGAAACTAGATTAGAGACCAGTACCTCACATCATGTTTCTTGTGTATGTCAAAGAGAGTTACACTGTGTATTAGGCTGATATACTTTCTGAGCTGAAACTATAATCAAAACAGCCTTTTCACTGTCTATGCAATACACTACAGCTCAAAGGAATTGGCATAGGGAAAGGGAAAGGGAAGGACCCACAGTTTTAAACCGCGGTATATTTTGTACTGTTCAGCATAAAACACGATGCTTTAGCGTAAAAAACATGTTTGATGCTGAACTGGACAAAATATACCGCGGTTTGAAACTGCAGCTCCTTCCCTTTCTTCCCTTTCCCTATGCCAATTCCTCTGAGCTGGAGTGTATGTGCTGGTGCAAATGTTGTAGACTGTGGTCATTCAAATCACACATTCCCAATATTTGGAATCATACACTTATAGTATTATGATCAGAAGCCCATACCACTCTTTTCAGTGTAGAGCTCATTTATATCACAGTCAATTACTTACAGTACATGTAAATATGAACAAGAGGCTACCAATGGTACATGATGTTATCTTAGAATGCTTGGTGTTGCTAGGCATCCATAGCAACTATTGTGTCACTTCAGGAAGCACTTAATGTATTGACTCTTCTGTAACCAGGCATCATGTATAAGCACATCCCAAGTTGGTGCTAATACGGATTCCTTCAATAAAACACCTTTTAGTGTCGAAAGCCAGTACTACATGTATGCTAACAGTTTAAGTCTCATTCATGGGGAGATCATTCTGAAATCAAAGTTAATTTTGTAAAGCTAGGAGCATTCGGTGTGCATGTGAGAAGATCTTAGTTCTTCATGCTGATCTATTTATCTGCCCAACCTATGTATATAGATTTGTGTGTTTCATTTGTGCAAAACTACCTCACGGTTGAGTTAATTCAATCAATTCACTTGGCTCACTGTAGGAAATAAGATTGTTCAATTGTTGAATTTGATTTGATAAAATGATTAACAACATCAGCCATGCGTGTGATTATATTTAGAAGGGAGTGCAATAGAATAAATTTACATACCTGTAGATTTAAATGTACCTGTATACCATGAAGAAGCTAGGGAATGTCTGTGAAAATGTTGATTAAATACGTACTGGTAGTATAGATACTGGTATACAAAAAAGCTGTTTAAAACATAATTACAAATTAATATTTTCTGTGCCAGACAAATGGCACTTCATGAGATTTGTGTGAATTACTTGTGAATAAATACATAATGGGGTCATGTTGGCTTGTTTTCAAACTCATGGAGGATGCAGTAGGGCACATTGACTTAACCTAACAGAGAAAGGTGCCAAAGGAGAGGCATATTTGAGCTAACAAATACATGTTTACATACTGCACATTTCTTTATAGATATTATACTCTCATTCATGTATCCTATTTTTAATGCTTAATGTCCCAGCCCCATTTATGAGTCACTAGCTACAGCTGTACTGTGAATTGAGTAATAATGTACACATAGTAATAATTTATTCCCTCTTTGCAGCCAAACATGTTTACATAATGTATGTGTAACCCTTGCCATTTTGTCTTCTCTTCTTATGCTTTTTAAATTGATAGTGCCTTGAAACCTGTTTTCATGATTGTAAAACAGTTCTAGGCCACTTTCCCCGCACCACCTGTGCTACCACAACCGCAACCAGACTTCAATGATTTAATCAATATAGCAATCAGAGTCCACAGAGAGAGAGAGAGAGAGAGAGAGAGAGAGAGAGAGAGAGAGAGCGAGAGAGAGAGAGAGAGATAGACAGGGAGAGAGAAGAAGAGAGATATAGAGAAAGAAAGAAAGAGGAAGGGTAGAAATATTACCAACTTTTTGAAATTGCACAGCAAGATCGATACCATTTAAGAGCTAGGTTTTTGTTATCTCTGATCTATGACTTAACGTTACTTTTGTGTTTTTTTTGTTACAGTGTGTTCCTCACATGTAATCTACACAAAGTTCCTGGTTACCATGACGCCCACTCGGCGATGGGGCAGGAGATGGGGACAGTGCATGGCTTCCAGAACCCAGACACCACCATCAGGGAGGACGTCTATCAAGGTAAACTCCTCCACCACCCAGTTTCCTGTGCCCCCCCCCCCCCCCAATCAATCAATATTTCACCACAGATTTGTAAACACAGAGTGTGAGATGAGAATGACTTCAAAACAAATACAGGAGAGCTGGAAACCACATCCTCAGATCTATAGGTTGATCTTACACTGCAGCACCCTTTACCAATTCTATTTTTTTTTTCCCCTTTTTTTCCTAACCCTAGTCCCCTTCCATATTTTAGAGTGTACACCCCAGCTCAAAGGATTGGCATAGGGAAAGGGAGAGGAAAGAAAGGGAAGGAGCCCCAGTTTTAAACCGCGGTATATTTTGTCCAGTTCATCATCAATCATAATGCTTTTTAGGCTAAAAGCATTGTGTTTCATGCTGCTCTGGACAAAATATACCACAGTTTAAAACTGTGGCTCCTTCCCTTTCTCCCCTCTCCCTTTCCCTATGCCAATTCCTTTGAGCTGTAGTGTATATTAAACTTGGGACCAAGTACCACAAATATGTGGTTCAGGGCTATCACTTTTGATATCAAGCACTACAAATCATACAAGAGGGATCACATGAAAGAACATACATTTCTGCACAAGATGAATCCATTTTTTTTTAGTGAAAGGGCTTTCTGGGGTAATTTCAATTTACAAAGAAATTTTAGGCATACACCCAGTAATAAGGATAGCATGCTCCATCCTGTAAATGAACGATAAACAGTCAGACAAAAATCTTGGAACCAGACAGGATTTGAACCTGCAATCTACTGCTAACCGGGCAGCGACTTAACCACACAAGCTATTTCTAGTTCATGGGTCAAGACACAACAACATGGAAACAAATACCCGAAAGAGTCTCATTTCATCTGACTCATTAATATTCATGAGTAGTCCGCTTTAGGGACGGCTAGATTTTAGTGAAAGGTCTTTCTGGGGTAATTTCAATTTACAAAGTGATCTGTATTTTCCAAGGGAAATGTGTGTCAAATAATCTCTAAATCACCAAATTGGCAAAAGGTTGAATTCATGCTTTTGCTCTTATAATTGGGACAATTATTGTTCTACATTCAATGTTTTTGACATTTTGTTAATTTACAATGCCTTGTTTGCTCCTTTTTACGATAAAAATCTGTGCGGAGGGTGTGGGGTGTCATGGCAGCAGTCTTTATGTAACCAAGATATTTTTTTACTCTTCTGCAGCCAGTTTGAGCACTCTCCTTGTTTTGTTGACACTCTTACCTTTGATTTCTGTTGACTCCCTTCCTGTAGTGGACTCGCTGTGCACCGACGCTGAGCAGCGAGACAGAGCCCACCTCAGGCACAAGTACTTTGCCCGACCCCGCACGGCCAGTGTCCACACCTACCACACAGACTCTGTGAGTACAACAACCCTAACTTTACTTTGTCTACCCGTTTGTCTCCGTCCTCGTGATCTATTGTGCCATCCCCGTCCGTCTGTCAGTTTAGCCTCGAAAAAGAGCATTCTCATCTGCCCCAAAGTCTCTTGAAGATGGACGGGTCACTTTTTTCTGACATGAAGATGGACGGGTCACTTTTTTCTGACATACTATCGCTAAAACACATCGATCATTCCTTCACAATATGCACATTGAATAGTGGTGTCACATGGCCAGATACATTTTGAGTTTTTGCAGTGCGTTTTTATTGAGATAAGTGACCTGAACTAGTAAACTGCAATTAGTGTTTTGCATGTATAGTATATTAATGTGATGTCTGTGTAATATTGTTTAGAAATAAAATTCAAAGCATAGTCGATCTGTAATCTTGAGAAAATCCAACGCCAGTATGCATGAGTGTTAATATCTATAGGCCGCTGGTTGCATATATTGCATCCCAAACAATAGACTAGAAGTGGAATTGAGTTAACTCAAGCTGTTCCTATCATGTATGTAGATATTACACATTTTGTTGATATGTCATGGAATGCTACATCTTCATGGGATTCACATCTCTTTGTCTTTTCAACTCTTGTCTATTGTCCCATACTTTGTCCAGATGGCAAACATATAATAACAACTTAAGAACTACATGTATGTTGAAAATATGCCTGATCCATGAGATGTGTTTTTAATTTTGACCTGAACAAAAAAATACTAGTGCAGCGAAATAAGGCTGGCGGGAGAGAATTCCACAATCGTGGGGCGGAGCATGAAAAGGACCTGTCCCCAAAGTATCAGTTGTTGTTTTTTTGCTTTTTTAACAGTAAAGAGGATTTGATTGGCAGAACATTCCCACTCGCTCCTGGATTCTTCATCATTGTCTCCCATGATTCTGTCTGTTATTATGATATTTTCTCTCCAATCATATTTCATTGAAATGGGCTATTATTTTTAACTGGGGTGATTTAGGGTTATGAGTGTCATACTAGTGTAATGTGTTTATAACTACATCTTGAGAAACTGCTAGGGGACATATTTGAAGCTGTAGATGCCAGCAAAAATATAATGAAAAGTCCGAGCACTGTCTTCCATCGTGAAAGGACAGTTTTCTATATTTTCCAGGTGATTGTGCTTTTGTAAATCATCATTTTCTATATACATGTAACTTGCTGCTATTGCTTGAAACATAATCATTGTTGCCTGTGGCAACATACTAGTTTGAATAATATTGATTAAAATTGAATAATACTGGAGGGTTTGCCAATAATAAGCAGGTTAGTCTTAGATGATGCTAAATGTGTGCATAACAAGCTGCCAGTGGGAATCCAAGTTGCATAATACTGGGCATTGCTTCTGGTGGACAACATATGGAGAAATCAAGATATTGACTATTGAGTCTATTGAGGTAATAACAAGAGGAGCCCTATTCTTCAAGCCTCGGGGAAGATGCTGCGATGAGAGATCAAAAGAAGAGATGTGCTAGGAGACAAAGCCCCGCCCGAAGCAGATACACAGTGTCTCTTTATGTCAGCCAATGGCCAATCAATACACGCCTTTCTCTGCTTTATCATTCCCCATGTTTGCTCTTTAGTAGCAGTCATCTTAAATGGCCATCAAGTTTGCTTTCAATTAACGTTGCTAGGCGCAGGGGGCTTGGGGAAAGTTCTATTTTGGTAGTAGGATGAGTTTTATTGTGGACGTCTACTGCAAAGTGAAGGAGACGTGTTTTGAGGAGTATGGCAGGTGTTTCATGTTAAGGGACATATATTGAAGAGAAATGGCTAGCTGTGCGGCCGCATCAGTGCAGGTATGACTTCTGAAAGATCTTACTATCAGCCTGTAGGGATATAAGCTACATGGTGTACAGGATGGTTACTGCTTTAGTTTGGAGTAAAACCTGTTTACACTTTTAGACATGTTCTGGTACTGCAAACAAAATGAAATGAATCTACATGTAGTACTGCATCGGTCTGCATACTGTATTCCAACATTCATACAAAGGTGTTCTACAGTGTACCTTGGTTATCTTCTCATATAACATTATTATGTTAAAAAATATTTTTTTGGGAAAGTTGAAGATAAAGATGTGTCCTGTTTTCTATGTTGCTATGGTAATGTTGATGGTGATGTCTTTTGGTCTTGCTCCTTCCCAATATGCAGAGTACCAGACGAGTTGTGAACGACCCTTGGTCAGCACAGGCAGCCGAGGCCTGGATGAAACTTGCCAGCGAGAGAGGTAAATATAAGGACATCACCACTCATTGCAGATATCAGTCCACATTTGCATGATTTTTTAGGAATACATCTCTGTAGTGTGTGGAAATGTATTTGTTCTTGCTTATACATCGCATTGAAATGACAAATGCTGTTAAAGAGGGATTCCCTTGGTCCAGGTTCACAAAGTGAGAGTTGTGGTAGGTAGAAACTTTCCTGTCAATTGCAAAGTTGATTTGTATTGCAACTCTTTTTATCTCAAAACAATCACTGCTGTCTTCATGTATATTGCAAGCACAGGCCAATGCATAATTTTGCAATCAAGCGTATAATTATCATATATTCACCGAAGCTACATATGCGATCAATGTCTACTGCAGGTGGCATTAAATCTGAAGTGCAGCTTCTCTGTGTTACAGATTTCAATTATGCGGTCAATAGATTAATCGCACCTCTCTCGTATACGGGGACCTGATGACATGGAGTATGCAAGAAGAGATCATCATGTTTCTCATTGCAGCTTCTCTCCCTCCTATCATGTCCTCTAAAAAGTCATCAATTATCATTGTCTCTGTAGATCGGAAGGCGGTGCGTAACATGATAGAGCGAGCCAATGTGAGAGGACTTCAGATCACTCACAGAGCAGACAAGGAACCCATCCCGTACAAGGCGTCCTCCCATCGCTTCCTCAAGGCAGCAGGGGCTAAGGGTAAGGGTCGTATGTCCAGACGTTAATGGATATGCTAGTGGTAAAGATTACAGGACTAGCAATCATTGAAAAACAGGGAAAAGGGAAAAGTATTGTACGTATCTTGAGCTGATTTTAATGGCAGTGTTAATTTGTTGAAGTTTTTTTTTTTAAATTTGAACAGTGTGAAAATCCTGACAGTGGTTGCAGCTCATTTGCAACATCATTAAACACACATTTGTTCACACATACCTCTATGAAAAAAATGTATTCTTTCATCAAAAACAAAAATATAGAAATTTATAGAATTACACATCACCTAACATATGGGAGAGCACCTCACACATTACATCACATAATTAAAATTTTGAAACATTGTGACTTTTTCATTTGACAGATTTTTGTCCAACCATCACTTACATGTTTCTTTCATGTTTCTGCTTTCATGAAAACCAACTGAACTTCAGGGCACTCTTTCCCTGTAATATTAGGTGTAAGCCTAAAACTCTTTTCTTATTTGCTATTTCATTTTGTTTCTCCGCACAGAGGCCAGATCAGTCGATGGCTTGATGCAGACTTTATCGAGTAAGCCTAAGCTGGTCCCTATGAGCGGCCCTCACTTCCACATCACAGACTACAGCAACCTGGCCACATCAAACTATGTCCGTGTCAACCCGAAGCACTGCCGGCCGGACTACACCATCCACCCAGAGTTTGTTCCGTGAGTTCAGGGGTTGTAGCCCGGGTTGTAGCTGGTCCCGAGGGGCAGGTAGTTGTAGCGGTGTATTGACAGGGTTCTGCTGGGATGATGCATCCCTTCATCTTTAATACCACTACGGCACGTTCCCTTTAAGTCTCTCAGTCCCATATGTGGTAAAGTGTGTTGTCATTGACATGGGAATACAGATGGATGGTACTGAGAGGGTTTATGGTTCATCTCTATAGGTGTTAATGAACAGAGAGCTGTATGGTAGCAGTACAGGGTCAGTTACTGCAAACATCATTGCTGGCAGGTTAAATGGCACAGAATGTGCTTTTTTTCCCATCATATTCTTGACCTCCTCCTCTATCCCTTTCCCTCCATTCCTCTCTTTCTCTCTATATGTCATACTCTCCTCTCTCTCTCTCATCTGTCCCTTTGTCTCTGTCTGTCTGTCCGTCTCCACCCGTTTTTCTTTCTCACTCTCTGTCTCTCTCTCTCTCCCTCTCTCTCTTATCTATGTCTGTATCTTTCTCTTATTTTAATCTCACTTTCTCTCTCTCTTTAAATATATATACATACCTCTTTTTCTTACTCCCTTTGCCATCTCATCCATGCCAACTTACTTTCTCCTGCTTCCGTTTCCTGTCCTCTTTCTCTTTTGCTCTCCCCCTCAAGTCATCATATGTGCCTACCCCATTCTTATCTCACACCCCTTACCATCTTTCCCTCCCGTTAAATCACCTTTTTGTCATCTTCACTTCATCTCTCACTTTTACTCATCTCATTCCATCTCTCTTTTTCTTCTTCTTCCACTCTCTTTCTCTTCTTCCACTCTCTTTCTCTTCTTCTTCCACTCTCTTTCTCTTCTTCCACTCTCTTTCTCTTCTTCTTCCAATCTCTTTCTCTTCTTCTTCCACTCTCTTTCTCTTCTTCCACTCTCTTTCTCTTCTTCCACTCTCTTTCTCTTCTTCCAATCTCTTTCTATTCTTCTTCCACTCTCTTTCTCTCCTTCTTTCACATGTATATCATTCCTTTCCATCACATTCTTTGCCCGACCTTATTCCTGGTTTCTCCCCTCCTTCCTCGCAATTGTCCAGATCTCCACATAAGATCCTTTTCCTACTGCTCATTGTTTGTGAGTGCTAGGGGAGACTGTTAGGGTGTCTGTGAGAAAAAAAATAAATTAAGCTAGAGCTGCCATTCATTTTATAATAATTTTAAAGCACAAAGGCCTCAGCTCATTATCCTATGAAATACAGTGTATATAGCTCCTAGTACATCATTAAGAATGCAGAATTTGCCTGGAAGTAACTGTATCATGATTTGTATCAATCAGATATTTTGATTGGCAAGATGTGTTAAACAGAACTCTAAAAACAGATTTCTGCTTCAAGTACATGTTGCTGCAAGGTGATACAAAGAATGTAGGACAAACTGTTTGCTGTTATATATTACTGTACTCAGTGTTAATTCTTATTGAATATATCACTGACTTTAAAGAGGTGAACTGCAAGATAAATGAATCTGGTGAACAAATCATTTTGTAGAGTTATTAAGGAAAAAATTCAGTCAGTTATATGTATAATCTTTGACTCAGGAATCAACGTTCACTATCCATGTAAAGATTGTTAAAATAAAGAATCAAATTTTCTATTAAACAAATAATAATGGTGCTTATATCTACACAGATATAAACTCTTTTTGTGGTTGCCTTTCTAAAATCAACATTTTGAATCGCAAGTTTGATACTAATTGATAGTAATGTTAATAATCGTGCCCAGTGTTAACATTCATTCAATCGTGTAAAGCAAGCAATATAACATTATCAAGCGTTCCCACCAGCAGCCATATTAGAGGACAAACAATATAAAACTGTGCATCAGATCATGAAAAGTCATTGTTTTCATAGTCTGATGCACAGGCTTTTATTGTTTTGTTCTCCAATATGGCTGCTGGTGGGAACGCTCTATATGATTGAATTTACAAAGAGAATTGTGAACAATAATGGAACAAAGTGTGTAGGTTAGAGCATACTTCATGTACTGGTATCTACGTTTCACTGTCTGTTACTGTCTGTCTTTCATCAGAGCTTCCCCTCATCTCTGATTACGATCAAAGTGTGCAAATACCTCCACCTTCATGGCAAGTGTAAATAGACCTTCAGCCGTCCTTTATCATTATGCTATGAGGTATATTCACCTCTTTATTCTGTTGATATACTGTTATGATAATTATGATGTTGCAATCTTTCTGTCTCAATCTGCTGTGCAGCTGTAGCTCTGAACAATTTGAAAACAAATGTGGCATTATTTGTTAGTACTCCCTAGTAAAGAGAGAAAGTCCTATGTTTATATTTAACCTTTGTCCCCATGGAGTCAACGCATGATCATATGTAAGGTGTCTCACCCTTATGTAGTTTAAGCACGATGTGCAAATTTTGGTCAAAAAAATATCATATGCAACATTTTGTAGTTTTATAAACATTTGTGTACAGGGTACATCTGGAAGGAAATTTCCATTTGAAATGAATTCACCTGAATGTAGAAAGAATTATTATGTATTATCACATAAAGTTACCCATGAAAAGAATAATGGTACTTGCCAAATTTTACCTTTTTTACAATTTAAACTTTTCTCCTTGAAGAAACTGCAATTTAGTTCTAAATGATATTTTTTTAAAAAAGTCCCAATAACTGTCAATAATTAACCAAATTAAACGTTTCGCCTTAAGAATGTCATATTATGTCACATTTATTTAAATATCTTGTGTATATCTTACATAATGTATTTAATGTACATTATTTCTGCGTATGCAGACCAAACCAATATTGATGTCAAATTCTCACATTCATCAGTAGAACAGTTTTGCCTTCACATTGGTGATTGTGTTGCAATACAGCGAGATTTCTGCAAGCATGAAATCATTGTGCAAAATCTGCAAAGAAAACTGACTCCCCCCAAGTTTTCATGAAATATGAAAGTAATCTTTATGTCAGTTGATATCTACTCCACAAGATTCGATCCATGGTGTACCGTGAGGACAGACAAGTTGTTACATTTGTACAATGTACATTGTGCTGTTTAACTCCTTGGTAGCATAGGTGCATTAAGAGTGTATATGAAGTCAATAGGCTTTTCTTAGCTTGGGACTGAGAGAGTTGAGAAGACAGAGATACAGTGGCAGCACTGGATGTTGTTCTGCATCTTCCTCACTAACATAATCAACATCTGTGCTTTACTGTGTTTGTATTTCATTTTACTTGTATCATAGGTATTTGCAATGTAGATATACAATTAAATCTATTGAAAGATCTATGCCTGTCCTTCAAATGTGTCCGTCTTATTCATACATGTATACTGGTATCTATCGGTAAATATGGTGTGCATAAGTGTGTGTGTGTGTGTGTGTGTGTGTGTGTGTGTGTGTGTGTGTGTGTGTGTGTGTGTGTGTGTGTGTGTGTGTGTGTGTGCATGCATATGTGCCTGTATGGGAACCCCAAAGCTTGTCCGAGGTTTGTCCGAGTAGCAGCAACTAACAGATTTACAGTGCATTCCATCCATTGAATCTGAATGACAAGATACAGGTGAATGCAATAACGCATTACTACGCAGCTAGGGGGAAAGTTGTGAATACATTTCGAAAATGGTCTATTGTTGACATCTAAGCTTAACAGCGGAGTCTTTTATGGCATTTGACTCCTCTGACGTCATTTTGAGGTGTGCGTTTTTCAAATTTTCATCAAAATGAGACTTTATTGCGGCAAACAAATGTGAAATTCGTTTAGTGGATAATTTTACATAGATTAGTGGAAACTTATATATCTAATTTAGTAACCCTTTAACACATAACACTGATTCCATAGCTTAATTATACAATAATGAGACATATTTAAATAATTGTAAAACATTGATGGCCATTTTTAGCTATTATCTTGGCCTAAAGGTGAAGGGTAATGCATTTGTGTACCAGGTAATCTATAGAATTTGTGTCACATAAGGCAAAAGTGACATACACAGAGCTAGAGGTGTGGGGAAGCTGGAGGAAGGATTTTTTTCTAGAATTGGCTCAGAGGTGTACAGTGGGGGCATTATTATATCTGTAAATGCCACTTTTTTTTTTACAGATTTTATCTGGTCTTAGAGGATTAACTCTTTGATGCTTTGAATAACCTGTTTTCATAATGTATTCATAACTTGTCCCCCAACTGCGGAGTAACACGTTATTACATTCACCTGTATTTTGTGATTCAGTTTCAATGGGTGGAACGCACACAGAATCTATTACTTGTTGCTACTAGGACAAACCTCAGACAAGCTTTGAGGTTGCCATTAGTTTGTATCGTGTAAACCTTTTTCATTTAATTAGCAGACATAAGGAATATGGTCTATAATATCATATACAATACATGCAATCTAGTACCATATGTTGGTAAGTTTTCAAATATCAACAGCCCTTTGAAGATTCTTGTAGAGCATGATTTCTGTATTTTTTTGTGGCGATTCCTTTTTGTGACAAATTGGTAGATAAGAATTTTATAGCCTGGAAGGAGTACGAAATAAAAAGCTCTCCAGCCAGGTTTTGGGCTTACCGACACTACACCGTCTCTTAAGCATTCATCTCAAATGATGTCACATTCACCAAAAGTCATTACAACGAATGAAGGCTAGTATTAATGACAAAATGTGCAAGATTAAAAAAATTACTCTTTAATTTCATTTCTCACCAGCCCATCTACTGTGAAATGTATTAATACATGTACAAACAAAATCCTGTATGTGTGAGTCTCACAAAATTATACTTCACGGGGGGGGTTACAGATGTCACATACACTGGGATAATTCAAGGCTTACGCATTGGTATGTGGGTCGAGACTTATAGCTCTTTCCATTTGGGTATTTTAGGTTAATATTGCTTCTGTCAAAGATATTCTACAGCAAATACCTTCTTCAAATACATACTACAACAAAGCCCTTCTAATCAGTATTACTCTTGGTTAAACAGGAGGAATAAAAGAGTTGATTTCTCTACATTTTGGCCCATCTCTTCAGTAATACAGGAATTATCAATTTTATGATAACTTTTCAAAGAATCATGTTGACATGTACCATATCGGCTCAGAATGATTGCGGGCTAACATATTATAACACACAACAGTCTTTTTAAAAACTAATTTCTACATATTTACTGCACTTTATTCTATATATATATGTTTTGTGAGCACGCAAAATACAATGTAGTATAAAATAATATAATTTGTAAACAGCATGGTACAAATATGAACATTTAAGTATGTACAAAACAACAATCTGCTCACTTAACAAAGATCAACTTCAGTTCATGTGAACACACATACATACATTAAGCCTATATAATGATATATTCATTCATCCACATAGTCACATACATTTACATCTTGCATGACAAATTATATTTCAAATACCATTCTAGCAGCGATAAGAGAACTTCATCCTTTCTGCCTATGAAACACATTTTAATATGTTGGTACAAGTTTTGTACTTGTTTCAACAAGAGCTTTCTGTACTGCAATACTGATAATCCGGAATTGGGATCATTTTTAATTGTTATCATAATTGTTCATAAAGGACCTTAATGTGTTTTCATTGCTACTAGGAAATATTCACATTCAAAACATTCACTCGGCTAAACATTTTTCAAGTCCATATTCATGAAATACAGTTTTAGCAGAAAGGAGTGATAAAGGTTTCTCCTGTCTTTATATATCTGCGTTAACCCATGAGAAGATATGGAAAAGAAAATGCACAAAATTGAATGGTGATTTGTTTTTTCACTTTTTAGATTAAACTATTATCTGTTAACTTCATGCAATGACAACAACATACTATTGAAACAAGTTGCAATTTACGGACAATGAGTACTGCATTCAGCAGTGCAAGTTGAAACCCAAGGCACTGCTTAGTACTGATAATACAAATATGCAACAAAAGAGGAAAAATAATGACTTCAACATTCTGCTTTTTCCCTTTCATTGCTGTTATAAAATTAAGATTCATTTTGGAAAGTGCTGATGATTTCTTCCTCAGTATTTCATTTGCACTAGTTATCAAAATGGTAAGCATATGATGAAGGGTCTCCGGACAGTACCCTAAGTCCACCAAGATGACACCACCCTTAAAACTTTCAAGCCCATAAGTGAAGCTAGCAACCAAAGAAAAAAAAGTGTCCATTTAAAGCGCATAGATTAAAGCTGAACACTTCATATTATGCAGTCACCTAGCAGGACTTCGAACAAATACTAATTCCACACAGGCTTAAAGAATCGTTCTGCAGTGTGGGGACAAATGTATTTGTCTGCATTGACATCTTAATTCTCAACCAGAACAACTCATGAAAGTGGCAAGGATTGTGTAGAATTTCAGTTATTTGCAAATTGATTTCACATCTTTATGTTGAAACCATGTCTGCACATACATCTACACTTAATATTACTCATTATGGAATATACATGTAGTGCCACCTACTGAAACCACAAAAGACAGATGATCAAGTCACTCTTAAGCAAGTAGTACATGAATAGCAATTACTGTACCGATAGCATTTAAAAAATGATGATTAACGCTTTCAAATCAGATATCTGACTGGCCCATTATAAGCAGAAGCATTTTCAAAATTACAATCATCTCTTGCTGGTGCAACTTTACTGATAATACTATAAAGAAAAAAAAAATCCAAGAAGCTTGCAAGACTACTGACAGCTAATGTCATTTCAATGTAATTGTCAGTGCTCAGAACTATCTTACATCTGTTTATAACAGGATATAGGCTTGCGAGTTCAAGTATTGTCTGTAAGTCCCATTTATACTTGTAATATGCATTTACATGCATACTCACAGCATCAAGTCCGTTGCCATTTTCTATACAGCCCGCTGCATTTTGTTTTTTCAAATGATTACTTCATCTTTCTTTGACTGTTCCAGTGATTTAACATACTTCTCTGCACACTATAAGCCTAAACATATTACATCTAAAAAGCTAAATAAAACTTACATAACAATATTTCTACTGTACATAAATCTAATATGTATACATATATGTACAATAATTTTTCACAATCAACATTCAATAATTGATACATGATTTGGTCCTTGTATATTACTGTACAATGCATACATGGATTTATACAGAGTTTGCAATGGTGGACTATATTTTTACATCATTTGATTATACATTATATTTAATTAGAGGAAGCAATAAATACGCCTTATATCCATTCAGTAGTATCATATAACTTACTCGACAGAATTTAATTTAGTAATTGCCATTATAAAGCATAGTTTAGGCACAAAATATAACATTTCTGTCATTTATATGCATCATTTATATAACAGAATAACATTCTTACAGAACTGCTTTTTAACATGTGCTTTGCTGCAAAATCACGCAACAGCTACCAGCTTAAATGGCATGGATAGATTAACCCTTACATAGTCAACAGAAGGCTTTGTTTCACTTCTTCCATTTTGCAACAACAAATATCAAAATCATGTTTTAATCTTCTGATATTACAAGGAGGAATAAAGTGATGTTAAGACCAAGTTTTTTTTCTTTCTCTTGTACAATGTGTTGCACTGAAAGAAGCTTGCTTATAAAGATCACATTTCTTCTCTCTCTTGACTAGTCTGTATACACAGGTTTCACTGTATATATTTTTGGTTTGCTACTTCTTTCTATTCATTCATAATGTACACTCCACACAATGCACAAACCTACACAATAGCATCATACATGAGCATTTACAGAAGTATGTACTAGTCTCACATTTTCAACATATCATCTCTGCGCACAACAAAACTTACGGCAAGATAAAATGAACTTTGAATACGACAGTGATTCCTAATAATGTATTGAACATCTCGTTTATATGCAATATTCAATGAGTACACTCAGAAACATGTATGAAATTTGAGTTCTTTTCATTACCTACATGTACATGGTGATATAGAAATGTATTTAAAAGGGTATTTGCGCTACACTTACATACACTCCTACTTTCATACTGAAGCATGGTGGCAAATTAATTTCAAGCAAGATGTTGACTATCATGCTACTGTAGGTAACATGAGCACAGCTGTGTACTGTAGTATGCAACTATTGCTGCTTTTACATACATGTATACACAAACACTGTTACGTTTATCACTTGTCATTAAGCAATGCTGTATCTACGGTAGTCTGAATATGGATTCCTCTGAAAGTCAGTGCATCTACAAGCCTTGAAACGTGTGTTTCAACCTAATACCTGCCCTATATGCTCACCATGATTAACTCTTTACATGCTAGGGTTACAGGTTATACACGCAAGTCGCATAGCGCTGCAATCTCCCTAGCACATTATGGGTTAAAGCGATGCGACATACATTCCCAATAGAGAATCCAATCGTCAGTGCATCTATTTGAACATACATATTCCTACTTTCCCAACTCCTCATGAATATATGCTGCTTGCAAGAAAGGGGAATATATTTCTTTACATTAAAATCTTGACCAGTAACTACATTCCGGTACTACACTCTCAACAGGTCCATATCCACATTACTATACCCAATAAATTGTAATTTGTCTTGGCAGGGCCATACATTTCAACTGTAATTAACCCTTTGTATGCCACACAAAGTCGTCCTCCTAACTGCCCTAATCTGACAAAAGGAAGCAACTAACAATAGAGACTTTTCTTGTAAATGAGCAAAATGTGTCTGTCACTTGCATTGGCATCAGTCCAACACCACATCTTGTTAGATTGAATATCTCGCAGCAAGATGAATATTTCTTGTCCAGATTTTGGCTGTATGTAGGGAATGCTGGGACAATCTAAGAATACCAATAACCCAGATTTTAGTGATTTGTCACTTGCTTCCTTTTGTCAGAGTATGGCAGGATACATGTGAACAGATCAATGGAGCATGAAGGCATAAAGGGTTAAGATGATCCCTAAACATTTTGAAAGTTCTTTGACCTCGTCACTAAGCTGGCAAATAGCCATATGCCACCAGCAGAAACATCTGGGACAGACACTGAACCCTCAAAAGCTAAATATACAAAATAAATCTAGTTTATTACGTTTAACATTACAAATATAGTCTTCACTTTTTATGATACAAATTTCTGTAATGATCAATATCCAATGTGATGTCAAGAACCCACTGCTCTGAGTATAGGAGATGTATTAAAGAATGACAACTTGTCTGAGGATAAGCTTTGTTTCTACTGCAGCATTAATCAATTAAATCAAGTTAACCTCTATAATTTGCCAATCAAGAATTCTGTACATGAACAAACTACATCAATCTATGCAGAACACTGTTATGTCGAATCTTGCCTGAAATATGCACTCCTAAACCGATACCATAACACAGATCGTCACTGAATGCATAGGGTAAGGAACAGTTTAAAAATGAAGGCACAAAAATCATCAAAACTTATTCAACATCGTTGATATTGCTGTATCATTTGCACATAAAGGTCATATCTAAGAGAAGAAATGAACTACGAATTATAGCACCAACAAAACATGCCAACAAATCAAATCTGTAACAGATTTCTGTGATGCCTACATGCAAGTCTAAAACAAAATTACACATATGTATTGTGTTTTTGTTTTAAGTCCTTATGTCGATTCGAATCCTCAAAACCAAACAAACAGGTGAATTTAAACCCAATATCATCTCATTTCATCTCTAATCACTCATTTCCACCCCACCAACCCTAAAAAGGGAGGGGGGGGGGAAGAGGTCAAAATGCTTGATTATATATTTCCCCTGTTTCAATGTTTTACTTGATCAAAAAGCATGTCTAAATCCATTTTTGATGACTGTTGAAAAACTTAAAATTCTAATTTTGTCTAAATCAATCAGTATACTCCTTGATTTTCTTGTTCACATAGACTTTACACTGGCACCATCTGATTCCCATAGGCTAAGAGTCAAGTCATATTGACTAGCACCTCTGTCTCCCTTACTAGACACTGCCTAAAATTTTTTTTCTTTGTACAGCTCGCTTCAGATCCCCTTCCCTATATAACCCATGTAATATAGAGGTGATGTCTGTATTTACAAATGACTGTCTTATACCTAGTGCAAAATCTGACCATTTCACATTATTGGTACATGTATGTGTATTGCTACATGTACATGTCTTGATCTTCCAGTGTCTTTACAAACTCATCACTGTAAGGATAAAAAGCAAGGTTTCATCTTGAGTGTTTTTTCTCTGCCTTTGCTTACAGTTCAACCATGGACTGAGTATACCCTACCACTATACAGTTAGACTGGACATTGTGCATTTCTTCAACAATGACACTTCATCGTACTAAATGTTATATTAGTGCTGGAAAAAATTAGCCCCAAATACCAAATACATTCTTTAGGTAACACACAAATAAATACAATCCAGTGAGCTACATGAAAAGAGTTGTGATATTAAGGATTTTTTTTTCATACAAAAGGTGTTATGAGTGAAATTATAAAATGTTTCTGTTTACTTTGGATCTATTTCATATCAAAAGTAGAAAAATATAGCATACAAAGTTAAAAATAGTATAGTACACTTCACTTGGTCAATATTTATTTCAAGTAAAACTTGGAAGTTGTTTCACTGGATTTGCACCTATGATTGTGTTTAGGAACACAAATTCATGAAGTATTCATTCATGTCGACCATAAACAGCTTCATGATGAGAGCTGCGTAACGATCCTTGATCAACCGCCAAGAGTGAGCATCCATAGCAACAAAATGCCACTCCAATGGTAAGAGGATGCCATTCCCCATGCCAACAGGATGTCACCTCCATGGTGATGTAAATTTCCACAGCAATGTGTATCACTATAGCAACACATTATGTCCATGACGATGGCAATTTTCGTGCCAACAGGATGACGTTGCATGTAGAATGTGATGGCTCAGTCAGAAAATGAGTTGCGTCGTTTCCAGGGAGCCCTGAGCTTTATCTGCACAGTACAAAGAAAGGTTCTGACATGTGGGTCGCAAATTCATTTTGAGGCAATCACTGAACTGCTGTGAGGATGATGCCTTGCTCCAGCAGCAGTGAGATGCAGGGCAGCAAGAAGGAGTGCACAGAAAGCCTCGGCCAAAGCAAGACTTGGTATCAGATGGAGTGTTAGCTGGGTAGATGAGCAAGCATGGAGAGGGGTTAGTGAGGGGACGGAAGCTCACTCGCTGGAGGCGGAGCTGGGCTGCCTTCTCCGCACAGACTGCAGGAAACTCTTCCCTTTCTGTGGTGAGTTAGGATCATGAAGGCAAAGGCCAAGGTGACAGGAGAGACAAGGCAGAATAAATGGGAAAAGGGAAGCAAATATAAGATTAAGATGTCAGTGCGAAGTGAAAAACTCAAATTACAAATGGACGAAAACAATAACCAAGTGATATGTTGATACAGTTTTTCCATAGATTAACTAGACCAAGTTTCAATATGCGAGCTTTCATTCTTATGGACACTGCTGGAGAAAAGACAGTTCAAGAATAGCCTCAGAATATTTAAAAGGACTACTCCCCCTCCCCCCCCCCCCCCCCCCCGCACCCAAAGTTAGCATTTATAGAATTTATTCATTTAAAATCTTGAGGATTTATCTACAGCTCTACAGTGTGGAACACTGATGTGTATTAAAGTTCTTGATATAAACTCTGTTTCTTTCTTTATTTTTGGATATCTTAACCACTGTTATGGTACTAACTTGTTTTTTTTTCCACTCCACATCAAGACCTATGTAGATGTATTACAATCTAGAATAATACTGTATAAGCTGTTATTTTCGCGAGGGTTTTATTTTCGCGAATTTCGCGAATGAACGAGCAAACGCGAATTTAACAACGCGCGAAAATATTCTCATGTCAACTTGCAACATTACGAGATTATACCAAGTACTAACACGCATGGCGAACAAATGCAGCAGCATACAGCGCATGCCTCACACACATGTACTACTAGTAGTACGTACTGACTACTAAGCATGAGCACGACCCGGCCGCCCGATGAGTGTACGTGAACGCGAATTTAACAACACGCGAATATGTGGCAGAAGCCGCCATTCGCGAAAATATATGTACGCGAAAATAACAGCTTATACAGTATTAAATACTATTGACACATGCATGTTACTGTTGCTTTACTTGCTCAACAATAGACAATATCTAATTCTCTGAAGTCTGTCATTTTTACAAATCTATGTTTTGACTAACAGCCACAGCACTTTAAAATGTCAGATATTACATAGATTTCTCAGTATATGATTTCTATAAAAAAATAAATGTAAAAATCATGAATTAAATGATGGCGTAATAAAACAAAAACACATGCAGGATATATGATATTCACTGAAGTCTGCATTAAAGATTTGATTAGGTGCATGTTGTAGTAGAAGCCAGCTAATAAGGTGATTCATTTGTCATGCATACCTGTATACAGAATCAAATACATAGGAGCACACAAAACCTATTCTCTGTTAAACAGGATTCATGGAGCTATGAAATGTTCGAGACAGTCACAATATTTTTCATGAATTTTATTCCCAATTAAGTACATAATAATCATCGTCTTATTCAAGGAAAGAAAAAAATGCTCTTCCCTTCATAAATCACTTTGATGTCCCACTGACAGTAAAATAAAATGTTAAGCACATACACTGTGGATATAGACATTATTGCCTTTGTATTAAAGGGTTACTAAATTAGAAAAATAAGTTCCCATTAATCTATGTAAACTTATCCACTAAAACTGAATTTCACATTCATTTGCCGCAATAATGTCTCATTTTGACGAAAAATTTGAAAAAAGCACGCCTCTAGTGACGTACGAGAAGTCAAAATTCCATAGATTGTACGTAAGTCAACAATAGACCATCTTCGTATAAATGTATTCACAACTTTCCCCCTAACTGCGTAGTAACGCGTTATTGTATTCACCTGTATCTTGTCATTCAGATTCAATGGATGGGATGCACTTTGAATCTATTAGTTGTTGCTACTCAGACAAACCTCGGACAAGCTTTGGGGTTCCCATTGGTAGCGCATTGTTTGAATGGTGTGAATAAAACATTTAATTTATGCCGTTGGCATTCACGGCATTTTGCATTCTCATACGTTACTGGAGGCAAGCATTTTTTCAAATTTTCGTCAAAATAAGACTTTATTGCGGCAAACAAATGTGAAATTCGTTTTTAGTTGATAATTTTACAAAGATTAGTGGGAAGTTATTTTTCTAATTTAGTAACCCTTTAAAGATGAACTACAAAAACAGCAAAGAAATATCTAAAGCCAATACAAACTAGTAACCATACTGTCATTATACACATTATAAAGGACAAATCTACTATCATGCAAAATAAGGATAAAAGCAGAGTCATGTTTCTTTTTTTTTAAATGAACAAATTGTGTTGTAACTCTATATATATATCAACTTCCTTGATACCTTTTAATCATTTCATTGCTACATGCAGGCTATTTAATATGTTTTACATAAGTGATCTCTTGTGACTTCAAATTTAATAATAGTGAATTAAAGTATGTATGCTTCTTCTTTATAGGAAATCATCTTTTCTTGCTTCTATCTCTAAATTATCAATGTAAGTTGTCCGACTGAAAGTGCAGCTTTTCAAAAACTATTAGCATTTGATCTGCTTCACATCAAGTACCACTTAACATGATTGGTTATTAAAGATGACAAGTGTGTGTGCTTTCATGCAATTCTTGTCAAAATCGAAATGATCTTTAGAAATAAAGCTAAAGGTATACCAAGGCACAAAGTACTGCAATACGCAGCTGGAAATACAGTAAATGAAAGAAACTACTAATGCAACAACACAGCGGATCACAGCATATTTTTGTGAAACATTTTACCAAATCAGCATGCACTCTCCTAACTGCTTGATTAGTATAACATACAACTCAGAATGTGCGTTCATATGCCAAGCAGGCACTAGTCAAAGCAAGTGACACACTATTAGCCTATATGACATGCATTTACACAACATGTACATGTAAAGAATCAATCAGTGGCCATTTTTGTCCAAAGTGAGTGCACACTCACAGTAATTTATCCTCTGCTGTGTCAGAAGTTTAATTTGAGGAATGAGTTTGGTATTTTTTTTTATTTTATTTTATTTTATTTTATTTTTTTTTTTGGGGGGGAGGGGTCAAATTAAGGGGAAGGGGAGGGGCAGGGTGTTGACAGGACACCCCATTGAGTATGCGAAATCTCAATCAGCTACGTATGTAGAACCTGACAACCGAGATATCTCATTTATGGTTAATATGAATCATGCCAGAGACATCAACTTAAGTGCTTCAAACAAGGTTTCCAAAAATGTATGGGGTCAACGTATCTCTGTGTTTTCTCTTGGTTCTTGTTGGTGCATTTTGGATTGGGCTCACTTTCATGTGTTGTTTACATGCAATCATGTTAGGGATACATGTATTTTACCCTCAATTTAAAGTTATTGTCAACCGCCACATATGCCGTAACCACCCCCCCCCCCCTCCCCACACACACACACACACACACTACATTCCTTGCTCAAATTTCACTTATCTGTTTCTTTCATTTTTAAAAATATTCTGGAAAACAACTTTTTTTTAAAAGAGTGAACTATCATTACACAAGGTGCCTTATATGGAGGTGAGGACAAAAAAGATAGCGAAGACTTACATGGTGAACATTGTCTCTCAAGACACCAAACTGATGAAAGACAATGAAAGATAAGATGGGAACCATGTAGATACAAGGGTACATACATACACTGATATGAGTTGGAGTAAACACAAATGTAGATGTCTCAAGGAGAGACAGAAAATGACATCATCTTGCAAAGATAAACATGATGAAAGACATAGCATAAAGAGAAATTCCCAGTACCACAAAGAGTAAAGCAAACACATGGATATGTGTATGCATAGCAGTATAAAGATGTCTATACACCAGAGGTTGAAAATATCTCACAAAGATAAGAATAAGACATGAATGACATGTTAATGGTAATCTTTAGCATGAAAATAACATTCATGGGTAATAGCAAGACGCTCCATGTTCCCATTGATGGGTTGCAAGGCTCATCATAATGAACATTTGCTCACAAACATTTTTGTAAAATTTCCATACAAAATTTGGCTGGAGATGGAATGATCTGTTTTATTTTGATTGTCCTTGGTGACAAAATTATAATTCCATTTAATTTTTTGTTGCTTTTGCCATTGTTATGGATGGGCTCATGTGCAAATAGATGTATTGGAAGTCAGGTATTTTGTTCAACACATGCACCTATCTGCAGAAATCTGACTTTTTCCTCAGTTATCAAGTGTGATGGAAGTCAATGTTTTAAGTGACAGGTCATTAAATCACATAATTGATCTACATGCGCTTAACATCCAGAACTGAATAAGTGTTATTATTTGCTCTCCATGTAGTTTTAATGAAATGGGACACTGAAATATCTAATTTGATTTGTATTTACTTGTCAAATTATGTAATTTGTTTAAAGGCAACAAAATGGATAATAAATACTCTCACTTGAGATAGAAGAGAAAACACTAGCCTCAATCACCTCTAGAACACACTCAGGAAAGCTCAATATTATCTATTATTACCATGACATTCTCATAATGAGCAAAACAAATCTCTTTCAACTTTATTAAAGGAGTTTTGTGTGACAAATTTAATTTGGACATTAAAAGGTTGGCTATGAATACATGAACATTCCATGCTAAATATTGAAAATAAAAAAAAAAATATATGGGACTCACACATCAGCTTGAATACAAAAACTCAAGCAAAATGCTTCTACTTATCCAAACTGTAAGAAGGATTTTTTTTCTGGGAAACTAGATAGCTTTAAAGTCAAAGAAGTACTGGTAGTATTGTAAAGCTCCCTATATAGTGCCAAGAAACATGCTGCTAAATATGTTACTCATTGCGGATATAATCGCTAGTGATAATCGTCTCGCAATGTTTGGTCAACAAGGAATCTAAAAAGATCACAACGTTTTGTGCGCCGCTGCAACACTTCATCATGTGTGATACAAAATTGTAGTGAGTAGGGGTTTAAAAAGAACCTTTGGTCAGTGCGGCACACTCACCGAGGACCCGCTCCTAAACGGTCAAAAGATGAAGCCCAATACTATTGACCGGCACACACAGATGCTCGACCAAACAATAGGCCGCTGGTACGGCTCGCAATTGTATCACACCAGACGAAGTGTTGCAGCGGCGCAAGAAACGTCGTGATCTTTTTAGATTCCGTGTTGACCATACATTGCGAGACAAATGATCATCACTAACAACAAACATGTTGTTGGGAGCTTTAACTTATGATATAAAGTCTTAAAAAATATAAAGATGCATCAAATAAATGAGCATAAATTTCTGCACGAGATGAATCAATTTTTTGCCTTTAAGTTATAACCTTTGAAATGATTTTGAAATGTTAAATCAACAAAAGACAATCTCTAAATCTTCAATTTACAATGTGTTAAAAATGTTTATATCACATTTTGCTCTTCAAATTGGTTAAAGTAACATTCTAAATTGTATATTTACACATATTTTGTTTAATTTTCAATGGAATGCTTTTTCTGTTTTTAGGATGACGTTCTAATTTTTTAGAAAAATAAATTTGGCCAATTTGGAAACAAAAATGATGATTATTTTTGCTCTGAGAAGGCCCTAGTCATGAATGAGTTATGAAACACTCAACAGTCCCCAACTATAGCCAGCAGAAATCTAACCATCTTTAAAACATAAACATGAGTAGAAAAAAAAAGATGACATCTGCTTTTGAAAATTAAGTGTTGCCAATTTGAAAAACCAACACATTGTTTATTTTTGCTCTAAAAAAGGCACTGGTCATTATCTGAAGACAGCAGAAAATGGCCAATGTCAATGTGTTTGACTGCTTTCTTCTTGTTCTACTCACACTAGTGGTTCGTTCCCTTAGGGGGTTGCTTTGTTCAAACGTGGAGAGCGGTGACCTCTTGCTTGGATCAGTGAGCTAGAAAGACACAAACAACAAGGAAAAAAGGTTCAATGATGATAGTTCAGTCGGTTGTACAACATGGTTAGAGTGTGACATGCAGCAACCAATTCTCTAATGGAGTAATAGCATGATGAACATATGATGGAGCCACCGCAATGAAAAACAAACCCACCACAAAACATCAAAAGGGCCCATGTGACCAAGAAAACCCCTCAGAGAGAATAATATACAGCATGGTTGAGGGTGTTGAGGGAGACCCCCACCCTCCTCCCCTTCCCCACATGGACATGTGAAAGTGCTGAAGGCTTTTTTTTATTGGGCCATTAGGTACATCACACAATCACATCAAAACAAAGTGTGCGCTTATTTCATGCAGTAGCTCTCAAACAAAAGACGCATCCAATAACTAGAAAATATGTGTTTGCCCAGTCTAGCAGCACCCAACGATCATTTGGTACCTAATCAATGAATTTTTATAGAGTAGAATGTGAAAGATCGTTTGGGTGTCTAATTTGTCATTGCAGAATTAAATACAAGCCCCCCAAAATAATATTTTATTAAAGGATGAGCCAACGATAAGTCAACTGAAAAGTCATTTTTCACTTCTATTTTTCTGTGGGAGGTTTGTTAAATGTAGTTTCTTCTACAACCCATGGTATTAATACATTCTCCATTTATCTCAGGCCTGTGCTGGATACACCACCTGTAATATGTGCATAAACCATCGGATGTTTCTTACAATCAACACAAGTATCCAGGTTACATAACCAATTTGAAATTCAATGTCTTAATGAACTCTGTTCTGTACATTGTATCATAAGTTGACTTGCAAAAGATGGGGTTGCTGTTACTAATCTCAATCTTAACTCTTTGTGAAAGTATGTGTTATTTATATGTTTTAGTCAAACAACGATACAGTTAGTTGGATCACACAGCAGAACACCATATACTTGCACTAAAATATAAACAGAGACATACAAACATTAGGACAGGCACATGTACAGTCAAAACAACCCCAAGAAAGACAGAAAGAGTTGTCTCTACAGACAGACAGTGGTCCGTTGTAGACATGTTTGACAGGAGTTGGATGAGTAATAATCCATGCATTGCCAGGCAATATAGAGTTTGGTATATATTTGAATATAGACATGCAGAGGAATACGATCATATTAAGGAAAATATATACAATAGTATGCAGAAGCAAGGCAGGCAATGTTAATACAAATGGAAAGATTTCACTTGAAAATAAATTTGGGGTATACACGAAGTAGTAAGGATAATGTGCTCAATCCTGTAAATGAATGAAAAACAAGTTTGGAAACAAAGAAAATAAGGGACAAGAGGGATTTGAACCGGTATCTACTATTTGCCGGGCAGTGACTTAAGCATTGGGCCTTTTCTGGTCGACGGAACAGACAATAACATAGTAAGAAAAGAGTGTAATTCACACCAACTCATTTGAATTAATTGGTAGTTGCCATAAGGACAATTCAGCTTGATTTTTGTGAAAGAGCTTTCTAGGAAATCTACTACTTTCTGGGGCAATATACTGCTTTCTTGGGTAAGCAGAAGATGCTGGTTCAAATCCATTTGGCTCAAAGATTTCTTTTCTGATTTTGTGTTTATTTACAAGACAGGCACACTATCCTTACTACTGAGTGCATGCCTAGAATTTATTATCAAACAAATTTATCCCACACACATGCTTCATGATAATTGTTTACTAGGTCATCTAGCTGTGCATTAGTGTCTTACTTGTTTTTAATATCATTCAATATTTATTCTACAGCAAACTCTGTCTAAAGGTTATGCGCAAAATGTGGCTACACAATCAGTGTTTACTGGGCTACTAGGTTGTCATAAGTATATTACCAGCAGTAATGTTTTATCATTTAAATGTATACCTGCCCCACCATTCTTGGCTAAGACTACAATTCTTTTCTTGTGTGATGTATGGTAATGCTACAGGGGCAGGAACAAGTTGGTGCACCCACATATGCCAAGCAGCATTGTGAAAATCTTGTTTTATGGAGAGCACATTTCCTTTCACTTCTCCTACACCTCTTTCAGATTGGCATGCCTTACTTGTGAAACAAAAGTCACACGTGGCTCACACAGTGTTACTAGTTAGAGAAACCAGATGGCTTCCACTACCAACACATTACCCATCACCTTAAGTATGAGCATTCATTCCTTATTATTGGGTGAAAGCCAATAGAATATTTTCTTGTTCCAAAACTGTAATATTAATTTATACACTGCAAGCTTTCACAAAAAGTGCCTGGCTAATATCTACACAGCAAATACTAGTATAAATCATTTGTTGGTGGAGTGAAATTCAATGCTAAGCATGGTTTTTAATTGGTCTTCAACCAACTTTATGTATATTGCCTCATATCTACATATATCATGTCACTAGAGTGCGCTGTGTTTAGCTGAATGCATTTGTAATACTATAGTGACTGCTATGTGCAACCAAATGTTTGGCAAAGTGTTTGTGGCAGTTCGGTGTGTTTTCTGTGATCTGATGCAACGAGGGTCACACTGCATCGCACCTATATGCAAGCCTTTGTCTACAGGTCCCAATCTAATTTGGTTTCAGGATCATGTAAAGAATTTATCTTATGATTAAGCAGCTGTGGGACTCAAAAGAGACTGGTGGACATCACTACGTATTATCACTAGCACCCATTTCCTTAAAGCTGCGTTTACACACAAGCTGCTTGGCTCCAGCACGTTACATCCACAGCGAATCAAGACATCTCGTTAGTTGGCAGTTCAGGCAGTCCACTGCTCTGATGGGAGTAGGAACAACGTGTGTGAACAGCTCAGTGGAATTGCCTTAATGGTAGCAAGTGGCACTTTGTGCGAACATACCTTGAGGGAAGTGTTCACACAAACTGCCTTTAGTGGTGCGATGTGGCATCTATATCTACTGCACGAGTTAAACTGTGCTCATTTTTGTTGTAATCTTTTGTCGTAGCTGAAAGGCCCATAATATGCAAGTACCACTATGTATTTCATAATTTTTCTTCTCGCCCGACCCCCTCCAAAGGAAAAAGAAGAAGTAAATACCGACTAAACAAATTGTCAACGTGTGTATCTCTTTCTACCATCCTAAATTCACAATGACTTCCTACATATTCTCACCCTAATGCTCTGGCCAATGCAAATAGCAAATCAATCACAATATTGACATCTTTCTCCTAAATGTATCTAGGATCAAAAGTATCAATCCATATCTGAGGCTTTGATATTTCAAGTGTTTGGGACAGTGACTGATTCTATGCATAGAAGGTTCTACATTTAGAATGATGTGAGGTGCGTGTGTGTGTGCCTTCTCTTAGTTGGTCTTACACCTAAATAAGACATGATTGTAGCTGCATCTATGGTGTGTATTTCTGTAAAAGTGATTATTACATTTGAGTCAATTAGAAGTGTATGAAATGAATCAAACTGGACCAGCTAGCCCAAGGTCTATTGAAAACACTGAGGAAGTATGGTTTGAGTTAAAGACAAGTTTGCTAGAAGATGAGGTTTACTAACTGAAACAAACTTGAGACTTACTTTTTGCGAAACTGAGTTCAGATAGGTAAAGGGTTTGTACAGAAGCAAAAGAAGGAACATAAAGGATATACAGATTAGAAGGAGCAAAGGTCAGTGTCAAGGGGTACATGTGGATTAGCCAACCCATGGGATTAGCTACAACACGGAATTAGCAATACCATACCACAGGATAAGCCAAACGATGGGATTAGCCATTCCATGGGATAAATTATACCATGGGATTAGCCATACCATGGGATTAGCCATACCCAGGGATTAGCCATACCATGGGATTAGCCAAACAATAATATAACCCATCCACAGATAAGCTTATCCATGGGATTGGCCAAGCCAAGGGATTAACATCCAGACAATCAAGAGATATGACAAGACATGCTGAATGCTGCTTCACTATGCATGTTTCTGCACTCCTCCTCCCTTCCCCAGGGCTACACACTGACACCATGGTCACAAGGTCACCCTCAAGGTCACCAGAGTGCAGCCACAGAGAAGCAAGGAGTCATTTCATTCTTCATCCTGAGGTGACACAGGCCGTTCAGTGCAATCATGGACCATACAAGCTTCTACCAAATGCAAGAGAACACAACTATGTTCATATAATTCTACCCTTTTATGGGGTTCTTACCTGAAATCTGCAACAGTGTTGTATTTTGAAATATACTGCTTCAAATAAAGTTGGACAAATATTTGCTGGCCAAACAGCTTTGATAATCTATGTTATGGATGAGCAAATGATACAAGCTGTGAAAACTTGATAAAATGCTGCTCTATTGTCACTTTTCCACTTTTTTTGTTTTCATTAGTAGGCTGGCACCATTCCTACATTGTACTTTCAAAACTAGAAAACAAATTTTTCCTTTGAAAAGAAAACAAGATTCCAGATCCTCTCAAGAATTTACTGCACAAGACAAATGACCACAGCGCTAAAGATTCTTTCATATCAAATTGAGTTTCGTGTATTTGCCTATTTCCATTGGTAAGTAGTAACACTTACTAAAGGCTGTTGCAGTTTATCCCCTTTCATATCAAGTTGTGTTTACTTTGTTTGCCTACATGCAATATGGAAACACGCGCTAAAAGCTCAATCGTGGATCTATGCGTCAGGGCTGCATAGACTAATTAGAGTTCGATACTGCCATGAAACCTACTATCACACACTATGCGCTGCACCATTCTGAACCTGCTCACAATATATAGCACGTATGGTGGCCTAAAATCACCCCACTGATGAAGAATGAATGAAATGTGTTGTACAGAAAAGACATGCATGACATCCAGTATGTATATATGTATATAGACTGTATATATATCTCTCCTGCTAGTCCACCACAATGATACCTACTTGTAAGTTTGAGGTATAGGCTGCTGCGCTGGAGAGCTGCTCCGAGGGAAAAACAGAGTATTCATAGGGTTCTGTTACAAACTGGCCACACCTCATTACTACCAGTACAGGGTGGTGTTTCACCAAGCTGATCATAAGTTATGAACGACTTTACGAATGACTGGTGATCCCTTCTTGTGCTAAATGCGATACCACACTTTGTTAATTGAGAATTTGATTTAGAACAAGAAGGGATCACCAGTCGTTTGTAAAGTCATTCGTAACTTACGAACAGCTTGGTGGAACACCCCCCGGCAGCGTTAATTGAAAGATAGTGTATTCCTTTTGTGGACAGAACTAAATTCTGTATGGGCCACAAGAAAAGCACACGGCTCAATTTTGTGAAATGTAGACTTTGCGAGAGGTGTTGAATATAAATGATATAAGAAAAGCCTACTTATTCACAACTTGCCTCTCTAAAAGTAAGTGAAGTGCCTACATAATGATATGCGATAAACATCGTTTTGGATGAGTCACTTTGTAACTAGTTAAAGATCTACGTGTACTAGACTATCACTCTGCATGACGCATAAAAAATCAATTTAAAATGAAACAGTTTATATTATAAAACTAAAAATCATATCATATATACTGAGTGGAGTTCGGACATGACATTTTCTCCTGTTAGACTGTGTTAATAACACAACTTTCAGGTCTGCAAAAGGAATACACTACTTTTTCATTGAAGATAAAGTAGCATATCTGCAAAAGAACAGCTCAAGAAAAAACAAAATCAAGTGGTATCATGATCATGTGACCTTTCAATACAGGCTAATTTGCATGATAGGGCTTCATAACTATTGGTCAGGTGGTCATTCAGACCACTTGAATTCAACATCTCGCTTTATATCTTGACAATGCAACAAATTAATTTTACAAATTGAAACAAATTGAAACAAAATGATATGCATGTATGTATGTATGCAAGGATGTATACTTATGATAAGAAGTACAGTGTAAACTCACAGTAAATTACATTACAATGATACAGAATGATGAAGGTTTAAGGAGATCAGACAAAACGTATGTCAGTGATGAAATGTTCACAAACATAATATGATGGCCTTTTACACAAGATATTGCATTTCATCAGATTATATCACCAAGTCGTTCTCTTGATATTTTCAGGGTAAATACATGATGTAGAGTTTGATCTGATCTCCCCCTTAACTCTAATTAGGCTTGAGAGGGGGGGGGGGGGGCATAATAGCCCTCCCCCCCCCCCAACTTTTTGCACAATCATTCTGAAATGTAAAAAGATATAACTGCTAGATTTTGTGACATTTTTTGTTGAATTCATGCACAATTTTTGGAACAAAATCATGACGACCAGGTTTATCGTCGCAATGCACCATCATTTTTGCCAGACGGTGTCATCACAAATTTGGCTCATTTTTGTGATTCTGTGTACAAACCCAATGGAAAGCCTATTTCTTCATACAATTCACAAAAACAATTATTTTTCATTCTAATCGCTTCAATTAAGTAATTTTGGTTATTTTCTGGCTTAACAATGGTGGTTTGTAAGTTCCAATCAATTAATCAATGAAAAACAAAACTTAGAAAAACAGAGAAACACACAAGAAATTAAAAAAGGGGAAAACTTTATCAACTTATTATTAATATCAGAAATGAGCTTTACGCTAAAATAAAAGTTTTATGTGCATGAATTTGCATAATTTGCATCAATAATAAATCAATTTCAATGAAAATCTAAAAAATATGCAAGTAATCTACAAGGTTACGTCACAAATGACGTATGTGCCAAATTTTGTCATCAAATGTTCCGTTGCCGAGATCTACCATAACAGGGGGGTGTTTCACCAAGCTGTTCGTAAGTTACGAACGACTTTACGAACAACTGGTGATCCCTTCTTGTGCTAAACCAGATACTCAATGATCAAAGTGTGGTATCGCATTTAGCACAAGAAGGGATCACCAGTTGTTCGTAAAGTCGTTCGTAACTTACGAACAGCTTGGTGAAACACCCCCCAGGTAGATAAAAAAAAACCTGCCTGATTAGGGTTAACGCAGGGTGTAGGATTTGACCTTAGATTCTCACCTTGCACCTGAAGAGACCCGCCAGCCACATTGTTCTCACACCCTCTGAGTCGAAGCACATACATCTGTATGGAGAGACACCACAGACAGAAAGTCATTTAACCCTCTCCGTACTAAGATTTGAAACCCTATTGGTTGGTTACACAAGGCACAAGAGAAAGCAGGTGAACTGTTTATGAACCAGCTTCTGGAGGGTACCATCAAGGGGGATTTAGCTCCAAATACTACAATTCTAATAATCCTGGATTAGTAATCCTGTAGGGTTGCGAAGAGAATTAACATTCACTAAATCCTGTCCATTTACTGCATGCTTATTGCCAAAAATCCGTATGAAGCACACATTTGTTCAATAATATCAGGTATTTACACAGTAGATGCTAGCTCATACTTGCAACGTGTACCTGAGCTAATTAATGCTGTTAAATATGACACCTGGGCCATTTATAAAGAATTGTGATGAATCGTAACTTGACTTGCAATCACCATAAATCATAACAATGGATATTACACATTAGGGGATAGGACTTGCATTCCATTCAGGTCAATCACAACTCTATAAAAAATGGGGCAATGGCCAATTAGATGGTTGGTCATTTTGAACAGTACTTTGATATGACAATAACTGCTCAGCTCTGAGATGGAAGTAAAAGAACATTTCACCATATACATCTTGTTTGAAATGTTGTGCTGAGCACTTTGCGAAAGGTATTTACAACCGTCTTTATCAAACCCAGCTTCAGGGACAAAGCTCTGTCTGCAATCTGGTAGTTTTTACTCCAGTGGATTGCCTGGCCATGGTATAAGAAATGGCTGATCAATTCCATACAGATATAAGCTTCAAAATATTTAAACATGAACAAGGACTAAGAAGACTATACCTGCGCCAAATTGCAAATATATCTTACAAGTAATTTGACAATAGTTTTACCTTACATAATGAGTGTTAGTTATAAGGGGTAACACATACTATAATTACAATGTCGGACTTAAATGGATGTATATTGGGAGAAGGAACGAGAAATTGTGAGACTAAGACGGATTCTTACTTGAAGTCTTTCTCTCCGGGTGCCAAGAAGGAGATTCCCCATCTGTCAAAGAAGATAAGATTGAGATGAAATGAGATTTATCGTCCACGATGCAGATTATAAAATGGGAACACCTTCCCAACCTATACAGTAAAGATATGAACCATACCATCATGCCCTATTTCTCTGGTCTTGATACCCTCATGCAGGTATTGTCATGGCAACTCATCAACAAGCTTGCCCTCATACAAACAAAACAATATCATTTGGTGGAGGAAAAATGTAAGGGAATTAGAGGTGGAATGGTAAGAGAGGGATTAACATTAAAGACAGCCAGTCCCTTTTTCAGATCACCACAAAACCATCAAAACATTGGCAAAACATATAGAGAAGTGTTAGCAAGCTGTATATTTATAATTTGAAATTGATACGTAGTATATAATTCAAATAATGCACGTAAACAACGTCTGATTAATAGTCTTTACCTCAGGCTCTTAGCAGTTTGTGTTGAAATATCTGCTTTATTGATTAATCTGTTTATTAAATTATAAAACGCATTATGAAAAAATTGTTCTATAGAAGGAATCATCTCCAAAGTTTGGTAATTACTCATAAAATTAGGATTTCACACACGCATAATAACCACATAGATACTGTAACGAAGACTAATACTTTTTTCGTAGTACGAAAAAAGTCGGTTTGAAATTTAACGGCTGGAATTTTTTACATATACAGAGAGCTTCAACATGCTATATTCTTAGAAATGGTCTTGAATCACACTTTCTCCAATTTACGATCGTGATAGACAATTTCAAATGTTAAGCTTGCAAAAGGGACGGACAATCTTTAAGGGAAAAGGTAAGGAAAGAAAACTTACCTGGTAGGGGCACTCTTCTTGTGCTTGGAGTTGATGCCCATGTAAATCTTGAGGGGCACTATATCCCAGTAGTTGGGGGCCCCGCTGCCCCGGGCCCCACTCTTACAGAAGCGCATGATGTTGCCGCTGATCTCAAAGTAGAAGTCCTTAAACTTCCTTGAGCTATCTGAGTACTTGATGGATGCACTGGACGTAGAGTTCTTCAGGAACTGGGTCCAAGATGGAAATACAATATAGAATGTAGAGAAAGACTGATCACAGGTAACAAGAAATGTGGTCATTAAAGGGGAAATTCGCCCTGAAATTATTTTGGTTTCAATAAAAAGAGACAAATGAAAGAAACATATGAGTGCAGGTTTGACGTAAATTGGTCAAAGGAAAAAGAAATTATTGGATTTTAAAGTTTTATTTTGTGATGTCACATGCGAGGTGCTTTTCCATATGTTGTGTACAATTTTTTATGAAAATATGCATTTTCTCACAAAGATATGCATCCTTTTACTTGTGCATTTCATACATTATTAACACAAACCTGTGCTAAAAAATCATTCCATTGTCAAAAAAAGAAAAAAAGCAATTTATCGACTTATTTTGTACACAACATATGGGAAAGCATTTATTATGTGACGTCACAAAATCAAAACTTTAAAATAATTCAAATTCAAAATTCAAATAACTTTCTTTTCATTTGACCGATATTTGTCTCTTTTTATTGAAACCAAAATGATTTCAGGGTAAACTTCCCTTTTAAAAGCAGGTGGTCTTTCTGTCCAGGTTACTTTCACTCTTGGTGTACCAATGATGTCACCAATGATGCACACAAATCCCATTGAGCAGCGTTTTATCTCACACACGAATAGTTGATACAGGGTTCAATACGAAGTATCATTCAAGGGTATTTGCGAGCTGCTTTTTTCTCCACTCAGATACTGTGTAGCGCAACTCCCGCATTATCTGCTGTATGGCCAATATATGACAGGCTGCGAACAAGCTTCAAATTCCTTCAAAATCGCCTCTGGGACTGAAAGAGTTCAACTGACAACCTACCACTTGCATGTCATTGATGATTCGGTTCTGCATGATGCACAGATAGTTGTTTGCTGCCATCGACGGGTCCCAGGCGCTCACCTCTGTCAGAACCACCTCGTAGTCAAACAACATCCTCTCTGCAGGATCAATCAGGTTACCAAGGTTACATCAAGCCAGTCAGGAAGGAGTGACATCTATGCATAGTGCATTCATTCTCATTTTTCATACATCAGCATTCTCTCCGCCATACCCTATTTCATTCAATATTTCCTGGCCTATTTTCCTCAATTAATATGTATTCACTTATCGTAAACATGCATTCCTAGCGTAGTTCTACAATGGTTAATGAAAGAGATGAGATGTCTTTGCATTGGTCTGAAAATGTACGTGCTGTTTCATTTGGGTCTGAGATCAATGTCACAGCCGATTGCAATCTACTGCAGTCAGACTGCAGTCAACGTATGGAGTTGATTGCATTTGATTGCAATCACTGTGCATTTGATCTCAGGCTCCACTGTAGATGAAGGTCCAAATGAAAAGGGAATAAAATGAGAATCTTCACTGGGATGTGGACATTGCTCGGTGATCGTCCGCCATCAAAAAACAGATCTCTTCTCTTGCTTTCATGACTGCGTTCACCACTTTTCTTCATAATTGATGTGATTAGTTATATTTATACATTATCATTGATAGAATAACACGTTACAGATAATTCCTATTTCCGTGTACCCTTTATGCAAGAACAGATAATTCCTATTTCCGTGTACCCTTTATGCAAGAACAGATAATTTCATCAACTCTTAAAATATAATAATTCTGTTTTAACAGTTGATTAGATAACCTGTCCTTGCACTATTATATATCTCTCTTTGGGTGTGTGTGTGTGTGTGGGGGGGGGGGGGGGGGGGCGGGGGGCAGAGGACGGGAACTCAGGGACACTAATTTATCACAATACTTACATTATTACATTAATTACATCATTGTTCATCTTGTTCAGGCATTTATATTGGTTATAAGTATGTTGATGGTTTGATATATCTACTGTTATATGTACCCAAGTTTTATTATTATACAAGTTTCATGTTTCATGCTTGTTAGTACGTTATGCACAGCCTCCTGGAAGAACAGTGTTTTTAGCCATAGAAGGAGCTACCCTGTCAAAATAATACAGACGGACAAGATAAACAAGGCATTAGCAATATTGTGTCTCGCCCACTTGCGAAAATAACCAGAAATATCGCGATCTCCGTTGCTACGCAAAAGAATTGTATCCCTGGCTGATTGTGAAATATCTGCCATAGAATGTAACATTCCATAAATGAGAAGGGCTATTTCACGCAATGCTACTTCCTCTATCTACTCCCCCTCCCCCACCTTCCCCCTTCTTTGAGATGGAATAAAAAGCCTCCACCAAGTTCTATTAGATTAGACAAAGACAAAACACGATGATAATCAGTTGCACAATAGAGGCGAAGTAAACTTTGTCTCTGGGGGGCATAGAAATGTAAAAAGGTTAAAATTAGTGCTGAAGTTCAGAGCAATATGTTTTGTTGCAATACTGACATGAAAAAGAACCTATGCAAGAATGTGAATGCAACACTTGTTTCCTGGTAAACTGCTTCCCACATTTGTAGCAAATATTACATGAATGTTTCTGGAGGTTCGCTCTCAACTGGAATGACTTTCCACATCTATTACATGTATACGCCATGTTGCCATAAAATAAATGGGCTCCTTTGTTGCCTAAGAGGTAGTGCCTGCCTGTAAAACCTGTGAAAAACTGAAACAAACAAATAAGCAACTTTAAACAGACAACATCAAAATCAGGTGCAAAATAGTGACTTTGAATAAATTTGCATAAATGTGCATGAGTAATGTTTGCCTAAATCTACATCAGTAATGCTCACACAGTTAGGAAGCCTTCACCAAGAGTCTTGCAAGTAAACTTTAATGTATGACCTCAAATGACCTTTGACCTTATCATGTGACCTCTTACAGCACAATAACATGCAGGTGCCCCCAGTGCATCCATCATCCAAGTTTGATTGCCATTGTAGCAACATGTGATGAGTTATGTGTGATAAGAGAGTCTTGCAAGTAAACTTTAACGTATGACCTCAAATGACCTTTGACCTTATCCTGTGACCTCCAATGGTACCATAACATGAAGGTACCCCCAGTGCATCTATGACCCAAGTTAGGTTGTAATCCAAGCAACCTATGTGAAGTTATTTGTCAAAAGAGAGTCTTGCAGGTAAACTTTAACGTATGACCTCAAATGACCTTTGAGCTTATCCTGTGACCTCCAACGGCACCATAACATGAAGGTACCCCCAGTGCATCTATGACCCAAGTTAGGTTGTAATCCAAGCAACCCATGTGAAGTTATTTGTCAAAAGAGAGTCTTGCAGGTAAACTTTAACGTATGACCTCAAATGACCTTTGAGCTTATCCTGTGACCTCCAACGGCACCATAACATGAAGGTACCCCCAGTGCATCTATGACCCAAGTTAGGTTGTAATCCAAGCAACCCATGTGAAGTTATTTGTCAAAAGAGAGTCTTGCAGGTAAACTTTAACGTATGACCTCAAATGAACTTTGACCTTATCCTGTGACCTCCAACGGTACCATAACATGAAGGTACCCCCAGTGCATCTATGACCCAAGTTAGGTTGTAATCCAAGCAACCCATGTGAAGTTATTTGTCAAAAGAGAGTCTTGCAGGTAAACTTTAACGTATGACCTCAAATGACCTTTGACCTTATCCTGTGTCCTCCAACGGTACCATAACATGAAGGTACCCCCAGTGCATCTATGACCCAAGTTAGGTTGTAATCCAAGCAACCTATGTGACGTTATTTGTCAAAAGAGAGTCTTGCAGGTAAACTTTAACATAGAAAAAGAGAGTCTTGCACATATTCTTTAATATATGACCTCAAATGACCTTTGACATCATCACATGACCTCTGACAACACCATAACATGAAGATACCCCTAGTGCTTCTATCAACCAAGTGTGGCTGCCATTGCTGTAACAGTTGCCAAGTTATGGATCATAAGAGAGTCTTGCAGGTAAACTTTAACATTTGTGACGGACGGACGACGGACGGACGCCATTTGGATCCCTTAGTCTCGCCTTCACCTCCGGTGGGCGAGACAACAAAACGAGCGATATAAATAGCATTAGGCAGGATGAATGGAAGAAGCCGCAGGGCATCATCTCTTACCTATCTCCCCATTGTCGATGACCTCAAACAAGGCCCAGGGATTCCCATCTAGCGACGGGAGGTTGTGTGTCTTCACCATGGTTTCGACCACTTCCTTGGCCGTCATCGTTTCTTGAACCTGCAGGATGAATGGATGGAGATGGAGATGTGCGATGGTTGGCGGGAGCAATAGTAGGGGAGGAGGAGAAAGAAAGAAAAGATGAGGAAGGAGAGAACGAAGCATGCACACCTAACAATATCCTGGTATGAGTTTAAAATCACTCTAGATTGTGGCAAGACTATTGTTGAAATGGCAGTAGTAGTAGCAACTAAAATAAACACAAAACAGCACAGTATATGAAGAGTAGATGGAATAACAGAATTAGTACCAAAATTGGTACTGCTAGTACAAGTACATACAGATACTACTATCTTCAATAGTGGTTCTACTGGTCCTAGATAATTAACAAATAACCTTTGATATCAGTAACCGCTATTGAAACAGCAAGATTTCATGCTTTGTGGATTTATATTTGACATAGATCCCATATCAGACAGATGAAGCCAGAACCAAGGACACACAGGCATCCAAGGAATACTGCTGTCATGTCTGTGTCAGTACTCACTGGTAGCGTGATGCTGCGGTTCTCAATCTTCTTCCCAATGTAGAACGGCATCACGATGGCTTTGGATTGCTGCAAGAACAAATCAGAGATACATGTATTAAGGGCATGAACACCACGACCAATGTGCTTAAATTCTTAAATTGAGATCGCGTAGCCATTACTTTGTACAAACTAAAAGTCACAAGTAAATATTGTATATGTCATATTGTTGTGAGGAGTAGATTTTCATGATAATTTGGAAATAACTACGGAACCACAACATACTGCAAACCTAAATATCATATGTGCCATTATGAGTGCCCATTCAAGTGCAAAGACATCTTCAGAATGTATGTAATGCTCAAAAAATAAAACATATGTGACTATAGAGAAAGCAAGGCAAACTCTTCACCAATTGAGCCTGAGCTTCTTGCATATCTATCTATGATACGGTATAAGCCTATATTTTCACGTACAGATATTTTCGCGAGTGAAAGCATTGCAGACACTTTCGCGGGTTGTTGATTTCGGGAATGACACCCAGCATTGCTCCCAGGCCCGTGTTCATATGTACACATGCAAATGGGAGAAAATTATTATGTGGCCACATTTTCACGTGCTGTTGAACTGAACCTGCACAAAAATAACAGATCATACAGTAGGTTGGACTACTGACCTTTGGCATTACGACCCCGGGCATGTGGGCGTGGAACTGGGTCATCTTCTTGACCTTCTTACTCTCCTCCTCCCAGACCTTGTCATCCACATCAAACAGCCACTGGAAGTACGTCATCAGGTCTCCGATCACCGCGATCTCCTTCTCCGCATTCCCGAAGGTGGACTGAGGAGAAAAGAGCAAAGGATATTCTTTGGTTACTTGATTTCTTATTGGGCTGGCCTTGCACAACCCGTCCTCCTTCTTTCATTTTTTGTTGATTTTGTATCTCCACTCATGAACAGTTTTTCTTTCTACTTCCTCTGAACCTCTTCATCTTGTAACACACACATCCTGTCTCAATCTACCTGCACATGTATCCAGGGTTGATTCTTCTTCATCTTTATATGCATTTTATTTCTCTTTGGCTTCCTTTTCCTCCTCTTCTTCTTCATTTTGCTCTTGCCCTTCCTTTTCATTTTCCTCTTCCCCTCCACTCTTCTCTCTCCCCTCCTTCCCTCTAACCTCCCTCCCCACTCCCCTCCACTCCCCTCCATTCCCCTCCTCCTGCTCCCCTTCCCTTCCCCTCCTCCTATAAGCCTTAACATTTATGCATCAGCATACATACAGCAAATTATGTGACACCAAGATAGATCCCTGTCATTTCATTGGTTGTTAGATATTAATCATTCAGTCCATTTACAATGACGTCTTCAACCATGCAATCTTGGATCCATTTATCGTGCAATTTCGGATTGATACGATATTGTTCATTGCATGCTCGCCAAGACCACCAGTACTCACATGTATTGTGTATGCGAACCGCAAACGCTCAGCAGCTTATGTATATGCATATCGAGCTAATGACAGGGATCTATCAAGGTGTCTAGGATCTATCTAGGTGTCATATAAAACAAATAATGAATGTTTTTACATTCGTGCAATAGATAGAATATTTCATTCGGTGAAAGATGAAATGAATGATCCATTCAACTCGTCTACGCCTCGTTGAATGGCTCTTTTCATCTTTCACCTCATGAAATATTCTGTCCATTGCACTCATAAACATTCATCATTTCTATACTATCAACAGTAACACAACTTCACAGCGGATTGTGGAAGAAAAGGTAAGCCAGCTTACATCTGGTAAGGCCATGAGGGTGGGGCCAAAGACTGAGGCCAGATTCTTGTCTGTCATCTTGTTAACCCTTTCATTCTCCCGCACCCTGCAAATCAAACAAAATAAAAAAAAAAACATTTAAGAAGTGTGAATTGACTGCATAACAACTGCCTTTGCTTACTTATTCCAATCATCAATTACTGTACTGGAGTAGGTTTATAATAAATGTACTGATATCCCCAAATGATGGTTGTGTGTCAGCTATGGCAATATATCACTTCTATGTTAAAGTCATAGAGAAACTGAAATGTTTTTTATGTGCCAGTCAAATAGGAAATCATCATCATTATGAATGAGATTTCATTCTCATCAGAGAAACAAATTTTAACCATTATGGTACCAAGCCACATTGAGCTTTTACAAATGTTATGCTAGCATGGGTCTCACAGGGTTAAGAGTTTCACAAAGGTCTATAGTCTGTGCCCCCAGCCTACCTGATGAGGTGAGCGATGATGGTCTTGAGGGTGCAGTAGTGCACCTTGGGGAGCTGGCCTAGGATGTACTTGTACCACTCTAGCTTCACAGAGTGATTGGTGTAACCTGGGCAAGAGAGAATATATACAAAAAGGGATACAACCAAACACTAAGTAAGTCTTAACTTCACAGCATTCATACACCAATACAGATGCAGACACCAATATCAGTACCAATATCAGTACCAATATCAATACCAAAAACATTATCAATCCTAACACCAATACCAGTGCCAATGCCAATACCAATATCAATACCAATACCAATACCAATATCGATACCAACACCAATACCAATACCAATACCAACACAAACACCACCAATATCAACACCAATACCAATACCAATACCAATACCAATACCAATACCAATACCAATATCAACACCAATACCAATACTAACACCAATACCAACCCCAACACCAATACCAATACCAATACCAATACCAATACCAATACCAGCCCCAACACCAATACCAACACCAATATCAATACCAATAGCAACACTAACACCACCAATATCAACACCAGTACCAATACCAATACCAATACCAATATCAACACCAATACCAATACCAATACCAACCCTAACACCAATACCAATACCAATACCAATACCAATACCACTTCCAGTACCAATATAACTACCAGTACCACTACCAGTATCATTGTCATTGCCAGTGCCAACGCCAAAGCCAACACCAACACTGACACTAATTCCAATGCCAACGCCAACGTTGACACCAACACCAATACTAACGATTTAAATACTGCTGTCCCGCCTTACCTGAGACTTCAATCCACTTCTGGTACCACTCCTTGGTGAGAACAGGGTCCGGTAGTTCCCTGAAGAACTTCTTGAGGGCGCTGGTGACGTCGTTGACCTGAAACTCATCCCGGTCGATGCGAACGGACATGGGATTGGTCTTGAACATCTCCCGTATCCTCTGGATCTTAGAGGCGGTGCCACTCAGACGGTAGATGCCCTGTTGCTCCAAGCCTGGCAGAAAACCAACAAGTATTCATATCAATCAGATCACAATCTGCAGAAAATACCCAAAAGCTACTTTATGAATAAATACACTAATATATGTGGTGTTTAAAGAATGCCCTCCATTGTTTTGAGAAAGCATTGCCTTCTGATGGGGAAATTCTAGCCTCCTGTTCAAGTGTTAACCAGTCTTTAATGAGCCTACATACAGTATATGCAGGCTGGGTTTTTTCCACTCAGATACTAAGCAGGACCACTCCCGTACAACCTACTGTTCAGACAATAGACAACAGGCTATGAATGAACTTCAAATACCTTACAGGACACAAGTAAGCCACACCCTTTTTGTTACTGCAGTCCCATGGCATAGTTTGACATCCTAACTGGACCAGGGTTCATAAAGCCAGAAAATCTATCAATGAGCAACGGGTTGAGGCTATCCAACCCTGAACCCCAGCTCACCTTGGTGAATGTAAACAAACTCGATGCACTCCTTTAAGATGTATGGAATGTGCTCCTCCGTCAGGAACTGGTCCTCAAGCTCAGGCCCCACTTTCTGTGGAGCAAACAATATATTCACAATAAGGAAAAAAATATTAAACGTGATAGCCTCATCAGTGTGAACAGTGCTTTCATCAATGACGACTTTTAATCATCAGTGTGAACAGTGTTTCCTTCTATGAGGGCTTTTAATCATTAGTGTGAACAGTGTATTCTTCAATGAGGGTTTTTTAACCATTAGTGTGAACAGTGCTTTCTTCAATGAGGGCTTTTTAACCATCAGTGTGAACAGTACTTTCTTCAATGAGGGCTTTTTAACCATCAGTGTGAACAGTGTTTTCTTCAATGAGGGCTCTTTATTCATTAGTGTGAACAGTGTACATCATGAGGGCATCTATTACCCCAGGCACTGGGGAAAGGTGGATACTACCAGTTCATTTTTCCTCTCACAGGTACAGAACAGCTATGTGGATTAGACGTCTTGCCGAAGGACATTAGTTGATTAGGTCAAATGTCCCACCTCATAACTAATAGCAGCTAAACAGCAAACTTTATTTCGACAAAATTATTTGAATCATAATGCATCATTCTCCAAGGCATGAATTAATGAAGATTGATGCTTTGTAAATATATTCCAATGTCTTCAAAATATGAGACAAATATATGACTTGAATTTTCAGCTATGTGTACAAAAAGCGAATGATTCAATGTTTGTTTGAAGGGAAAGAAATGTATTCAAATGAAATCAAAAGCAATGATGAATATCTCACCGAAGCATTTTTCTGAAGGGCTGCCATCCAGGCATCACTGATGGATTGTGTATCTGCTCTCAGGTAGATAGTTCTGAAATGCATGCAAGCATCAAAATATTATTAGCAGGTGAGGCCTTTTTAGAGCAGAAATGAGCCTTATTTGTCTTTTAAATTGGCAACACATTTTATTTAAATGATATATTTCTATCAGCAAACAGAACGTAAATTCCATTATAATTGGACAAAATATAAAAATCATTCAGGTAAAAGCAATAAACATGCCAATTTGAAGAGCAAAAGTGGGATTTCAACCTTTCCTGCATATTGTCAATTTGAAAATTTAAAGATAGTTTAAACCTTATTTTAATTTGAAAAATCATAAGGAAGGTAATATATCACTGAATGGCCACAATGGATTCATCTTGTGCACAAATGTACATGTATGCTCTTTCCTGTGATGTATCTTTTATTATTTGTAATGCTTTATATCAACAGTTACAGCACCAAACCACATAAACGTGGTACTTGGTCCCGAATGGGTTAAGTATAGATAGATCAAATTATAGGAGAGCTCAGAGGGCAATGAAGGGTTGAAGACAATGAGGGAAAGAGAGAGAGAGAGTGAAAGATAGTGAAAACACAGTGAAATAGTGAGAGCAAGCAAGAGAAAGTGAAAGAGAGATGGTGGTGAAGGAAAGAAATGGTGAAAGAGAGAGAGAAACAGAGGGTGAAAAAGACACTGAAATAGTGAGAGAGCGAGTGAAAGTAAAAAAGAGATGGTGAAGGAGAGAAATGGTGAAAGAGAGAGAGAAAGAGGCTGTAAGAGTGTAAGAGAAAAAGGGGCAGGGGAGAGAAGCAAGTGAGAAACAGAGAGGGAAGCAAAAGAAATATACAGAAAGATACATATGGAATGGAAGAGGAGCTGGATGGCACATGTGTCCCTACCTTCCTTTGACAACGATGGCCACATCTTTTACATGGTCCTTACTCCCTTCTTCCATGTCATGTGCTGTAGATTGGGAAAAAACATTAAAAAATGGTACAAAAATACACTTTATGATTTTGCATTCGCTTGGTTTCATATGGTCTTTACTATTTTTTTCCATGTCACGTGTGTAGATTGAAGACAGGAAATTGAAAAGGGTAAAAACTTCCAGTTTATGACTTCCTGTAGCAGAATTGAACAGATACAACTCAAAGATATCATTGATATTTTAAGACAACACAAAACAAACGTGTCAGTTAAAACTATATCTCTATCTAACATATGTCAAAAATATCTATTCCTTTGAGTGAACACCTGCCTTACTAGAGATTCATGAATACACACAAGTTGGAGAATGGAATCCTGAGGCATATGTTCCTAAAAGCATTGAGACCTTCCCAGATGACAGCTGCAGCCCAGCAAGCAGGTGAATGCTGGTTCCAATCCTGGGCCCTGTTGCATAAAACTTACCATTGATGGTAACTTTGCCTCCAATGTCAACTTCTATGGAAACATTGAATTTGATTGGCTGTTGAGCGATGTTACCATGGAAGTTACCATTGATGACAGAATTACCATTAATGGTAACTTTTATGCAACGGGGCCCTTGTCTGTTCTTACTTTCTCCCCTCGTTTTTTCCCCTCAGATCGATGCATTCAACATATTCATACAAAGAGCCGAGATAACAAGTAAACTGATCAAGCTGGACAGCTGGACTCAGTGTGCTACTCACTGATCTCGATGGCTTTCCTGAGGTCGATGACCTCCATCCCATCCTTCTCGGCAGAAAAGTAGGAGAGCTGCTTGCCTTTCAAGAGGAACCAAATCCTTTGCCATCCAGTCTGGGAACAGAATCAGAATCATAGGGGAGTCAATTCATGCTTAGCTGGTCATTACTCTACATGTGATTTATTTCACAAACAGATATTTTCTTAAATTGTGACAACCCCATCATTTCTGCTGGCACGCCCCAGGCCTAATACAGAAGCATACAATATCATACAACACAAATCATAAAAATCACAATGCAATGTACTCGTATACTGACAAGAGATGCACTGTGTCTACAGCTAGCTAGCTAGCTATCAATACTTAAAAAGTACAGCGCATCTAGGCTGCCCATTTGGAGCATTGGTCATTGTTGCGAACAATGAAAAAGCAAAATGGAACAATCAAAATGCAAGCAGTAAATTTTACATTTTGATTTTAGCAGTGGGAGAACCTTTTGCAAAATTAGCAAAGATCAAAACGCTGCGAAATACACCATGTTTACATGTTTACATGTTTACACCATGTTATTGTCGACACGCTTCACAAGAAAAAAGTAAAATCTGTTGCATCTGACCTTTATCCATTGCTTTCTCTCCCATCTTTCTTCCTTGTCAAGGCCAAATTTTCTAAGCCACCTTTACACAGTAAACGTGGCTTAGATGAACAATGAACAATGAACATATTGAATAATTTTACTGTCTAATTCTAAGCTCACATTGGACTAAATACACCACAATTGTACTAACTGGCAGCTCAGCTAAGCTGCAATGTGATTTTTCCTGGATGATATGACAGACTACTCACCGATGCCCGTCCAACCTTCTTCCTCAGGAAACCTGCATACTCATAGTCATTGCAGTCACTCCACATGCATTCTGGGGTGTGGAACTAGGTGGAAGAGGTCAAAGGTCAAAGGTTAGGTCTAAACACAATATTATCATCTTGCAGTGGTTGGGACAATCACGAAGACCAATGGATATATTCTTTCATGAAAAGATTCTATAAAATACATTCACATACAATTGCTGACTGTATGGTGAGATTCACAGTACACCATGTGGTAGTCCTTTAAATAGACTGTCAGGTGATTTTTTCGGAATAGCTGTGAAAAGAGCTGCTGAGAGGGAAAGTGAGAAAGAAAATAAGAAAAACAAAAACATGTAGAGATGAGAAAGCGAGAGTAGAATACTCTTTCGGAAAAGTTAGCTCTGAAAAGAGCTGTTAGCTCCTTCCTTTCAAAATGAGTAATTTGAGTGTTCTTTCAGAAATGTATTCAAATGTTATGCATGCCATTCAAACAATATGCTTCTAATGATAACCCCAAAGCTTGTCCAAGGTTAGACCAACTAGCATCAATTAATAGATTCAAGGTGTGGTCATCCATCGAAACTGAATCACTAAATACAGGTGAATGTAATAACACAGCACTACACAGATAGGGGGAGAGTTGTGAATACATGACAAACATGGCTGCGTGTGAAGAGTGAATGGGCTCTAGCTCTGACTGACCTTTACTAGTGCCGACATCCAGTTCCTTCGGTCAGCCTCGTCCTCGGCAGCAAAGAGGAAGAGGCGGCCCAAACAGGTGCCCATTTCAAAGTTGAACTCGTGCCTGCAGGGTGAGGGACACAGTCAGTGTCAATCAAAAATTCTCAAGATCGCAAATAGCTGTGAAATATTACCGTGCATGGCGCTCTAACACTTTCCGGATTTTTGATGTGTAAGGTGGTGAACTGGGCACTTCCAGTTATAAAAGTGTGCCAGCGCAAGCAATCGCAGCACAACTGACTTTTCCAGTTACCCACTTTTCCACATGAATTTGTCCTGTATCTGCTACTATACTGTAGGTTGGATAGTTTGGAGGAGATGTTTCTTAAGATGACTGCAGCAGAACTGAGAATTTTCTTCACTAAAGTAGGGGTTCCTTGCACCGACACGACACGTTATGTGCTGAACTTTACGACCAGAAATATACAGGTCAACAAAATTGACTAAAAAACTGATAGCTCCGCGTACAGTGAGATTTTATAGTTATTCAGGATATCAACAATTACAGACAAAGACTTCTGCATTTACATACACAATTTGTTTTCAATTAAGTCCACCGCAGATGATACCATATGATCTGTGACTAACTGACTGAGTCGCAGGACCAGGTCATTGGATTTGTGAAAGAAAGTGACATCACATTTCCACTTTCATTTCCAATGACTGCAGAATTGTGGCAAAATCAATGCGTCTGCAATGACCTTCATACTATTAAGAAGTGGTTGCATTTTTCATGATAATTGGCCCACTTATCGAATGAAAAAGGAATAGGAGAGAAAAGACAGAAATTAAGAGATGAAGGTGTGTTAAATTCAATAATACATACGGAACACCAAGACTCTTTTGAGCTTTACTTTTCAGTATTAACACACAGTACTATGAAATGGAATGGAAATAGAAGAAGGGAGTAGTGATGGAAGATTTGTGAGCTGGTCACAAAAAGTGACAAGGAACAGAAAGAAGTAAAGAAGAAGTGTAATGATTCAGAATATAAAGAATTTAGTGTAAAAAATCAATCAATAATGAACAATTTTACAGTCAAAGACAATGCAAACAATTGAGACCAGAATAATAATGCTACATGGTTTTGAGTTTCTCAAAAAATTTGTAATATTCCTTTACGCAGATAGAAATGCTGAATCCACTCAAGTTCTACAATTCTGTTCTACAATTCTGAAATGAATACTGACAATTGGAGCCTACCCTTGTTTTGTGGCTCCTATGGCCACATAGACCATGTCTGTTCCTTCTATGACGTTCTTGGCTTGAAGAGCCTGCAAAAAAAAAGATGGTGAAGTATTAAAAATATTACTTCCTTGATAGGTGCCAAAAAAAATGATTGTAAAATATTAAAACAAATACTTCCTTGATAGGTGCCTAAAAAAAGATGGTAAAGTAATAAAATGATTACTTCCTTGCTACATGTACGGTAGGTGCTTTGTAATGTGCTGGTAAACTATTACCAGTCAGCACAACGAACCAATCCATTTGCTCATTTGATACGCACTCTCCCCCTGCTTCTCTTTGCCTGAAGTTCCGAGTCAGTCTCCTATATCCTGTGCCTACTCTTCTCATTATGTGGCCTATATATAAATATATATATATTGCTATTTTTTCCTGGGAGCACTGCAGATGCTCTATTTACTATTTTCTTCCTTGGCACTAATACGCATGCTCTCTACCTGGTAACAAAATTTGTTTTGACCGCGACGACATGCCGCGCACTGTGCATTATAATTTACGCCCGCTCAGTTCTGACAGAGATTGTAAACAAACACGGCGAACTTTCTTGTTCTTTTTTTTTTTGTTATTATTTTACAAAAGGGATATAAAACAAATATACCAAGCATTGAGTTTGAGAAAGTATAGTAAGCAAATAATCAACGTTGGTAAGGGTGATGGGACGAACTATCACTTCCAAGGCGATCTGGATGTAGCTTTCTTTCCGAAGCGCAGCTGAGGAAAGACAGTGTATACATTCAGATTGCAGAGGAAGTGATAGTTCGTCTCATTGCCTGAAGCCAAAAGTTGATTATTTGCTTTATATTCCACATCTGAAACCAACTATCTATACAAAAAATGACAATTTGACGTAAAAAAGTAATGTTTACTTCTCTGCATAACCCCGAGCCGCTGCCATGGGGAACACGCGTTAGGACGCGCATTAGGACGCGTTAGATGTCAAATGATAGTCCGAGTGTAACGCACTTTTATTTCGCGCGTACTCAAAATATTGATCACACATTAGGACTGTGAGGAGTGAAGAGATCAGCGAAACTAAAAAGTACTATCACAGAGAGTGTAACGAATTTTTCTTCTCAGATGATCAGATTGGCAGAACTATGCTTTATCACGTGATTAACTCTTGACCAATCATATAGCAACATTCATAGTATGTGGAATATAATGGAAATTATCCATCTTCAGAGGGACTGGCATAAGTTACTATTTTTTCCTCGGGGGCTTCGCCCCTCAGAAAAAATAGTTCTATGCAAGTCCCTCCTCAGATAGATAATTTCCACGATACAATCTCACAGCTTGGTATGTTTGTATAATATATGGTGTGATTCAAAAGCAGCAGGCTCAATTGGGACACTGCTTTGTAATACCTGTATGTGTCTAATGAGAGCAACCTACGGCCTGACTTGCCCCGTTGTGGCTTGGGGTAAAGGCGTATTCTAAACTCTTCATGATCACAATGCTAACACTACTCAGACCAATTCTGCAGTTTCTCTCCTTAATCATTATCTCAAAAACAGTAATATCTGTCTCAATATTGAAGTCCTATATTCTACTAGAAGGCTTGGAAACTTATTCATATCAATCAAACGACCTTGTTACTTAAGTTTCATGGATTTGGCTAAGTTACATTTAACCACTTTAAAATATCGCATTTGCTATACAACAAAATAATAGCCGTAGTTTTTTGGAATTTTCCAAGAAACATACAAATGTCAGCTTGTCAGTACTCTGTCATTAAATATTAATATGGTTGATATGTGCGAAATAGATACAATTCAAGATCATATTTGTGGAAATTCCTTGGAGAAATGTTTGAGAGGGGTTTTCCTTAAAGTTGTTTATCTGTCTCTTTGAAGCCCCTTTGACGACCTGATTACATAAAATGCACAGCTTAGCACAATGTGTTCAATTAATAATGTCTGGCTTGACAAGCATCCATCCCCATATTGGTCTAGATTTCTTCCTAACTGAAACACAAACCTTATCGTCTTGGTAATAGCTAAACGTTCCATGATCCAGCACACAGTATCTCTTCAAGAAGTCTAGAGAGAAACAAAAATAGAGTGGATATATGTATATCTCTTATTAAAATGATAAAAAAAATTCAGATATGTATCAGTGTAACTACTGCCCCATCACCGTTAGATGTATTACCACCAACATTAAACACTATCACCATCCTACCCAATGATAATTATCTTTACAATTATGTGCACCATCATCATCATCACCATCATCATCATCATCATCATCATCATCATCATCATCATCATCATCATCATCATCATCACCATAAACATTATTCACCTCATATCATTACAGGTAACATCATCACTGGGACTATCATTGCTACCACCACCAGCATTACCATGAGACCCTTACCATTACCACTACCATCATCACCTTTATCAAAATTATCACCACCACTACCATCATCATCACCATTGCCATCAAATATCATCACCACTACCATCATCATCACTATTGCCATCATTATCATCACCACTACCATCATCATCACCATTACCATTACCATCATCACCATTGACATCATTCTCACAACCATTACCATTGCCATTACCATCATCACCATTGCCATTACCATTATCACCTTTACCATCATTATCACCACCATTACCATCATCAACATTGCCATTACCATCTCCACCATTACCATTACCACCATCACCTTTACCATCAATATCACTACCATTACCATTACCATCATCACCATTACCATTACCATCATTACCATTGCCATTACCATTATCACCATTGCCATTACCATCACCACTATTGCCATTACCATTACCATCATCACCATTACCATTACCATCATCACCATTATCAGTACCATCATCACCATTGCCATCATTATCACAACAGGGACGTGTTATGGAAGGATATGAAGCAACTTTCTTCCTTTGAACCCATGTGCCAAGCCGCTGAAAAGTTATGTGTTCTCAACAGGTGCTGTTCAGGTGTTTGAACAATTATGAATATGATTGTGTGGCAACGGCTTCTCGGAGAGGACAAAAGAAATTTACAGTCTCATTTCGCTTGTCCCGTTCTGTTAATACTTCCATGAGCATAACAGGTATCAGCAAACACAAATAAACAAGTTTTTCAAGTGAAATATCTCTGTTTCACGCAAACACACACAAACGCCGTTAATGATAATACACAGCTTAATATATCATTTTGAGAGTGGTTGAATCCCCCAGATGCACAAGTTGTCGGAAAGTGAAGAAATTGGCCAATTTTGTAAGTAATAAAAATAGCTTATATGTCCTATTTTTAATGATTCCTCAATACTTTTCGAAACAAAAGCAGAGTAAAGGATCTGTCATTATCTGCCGTTAACTTCCTTAAAGTTTGCAAACAAATTTGTCAAAAACAAAACGTCTACAGACAAATGGGAAATTAAAGAAATTTCTTTTCAAGTTGACATCAGCTAAATGTCGGCACGGCACATGGAACATCAAAGCATTGTCATGATTATGGAATGCTTTTGACATTCATGAGCACGCTTTAGAACCCATACAGATGTTTGAATATATTATGCTCGAGTTTCTACTCCTTCGTAACACCTCCCTGATCACAACCATTGCCATTATCACCATCACAAGCACCACACAGACCATGAGCATCACCACCATCATCCTTTTCATTATGTATACTTTCACTATCATGATCAACACCACCACCACCACCACCACCAGAAGTATAATCACCATCATATTCATAGTCATTACAACTTTCCACTCCACAACATCACAAGACTACTATACTATCACCATTACCCCCACTGGTACTATTACATTCATCATTAACATAGTCATCACAACCATTCTCTTCACAATACCATCACAACTATCCTTGATATCACCATAGCAACCACCATCACTCTCCTCCTCCTCATCCTGCTCACCTTTCCTGTTGCTGCCCGTCTTGTAAAGAAAGCCAGCTTTGTGTATCAGCTCCTGCTTGCTCTCCATACTGGAGCTCAAAGCCTCTTCGGGCGAGGCCTGCTTAGGCGGGGGAGGGGCGGGGCGGTGGGGTATGGTGGGTGACCCCTGGCTGACCGGGGAGCCCCGCCCAGAATCCTGCAGGGCGGGGTCAGAAGTCTTCTTTTGGTGGAGCCTGACAGGGGGGACCGGAGAGCCCTGGGAGTGTGTGTCTGGGTCCTTGGGGCGGGGTGCCTCTGTGTGTTGGGGGTGGGGTGTCTGTCCATGGTGGAGGGTGGGTGATGGGGAGGGCAGGAGGGTAGCGGGGGTGGGTTGGTTCACATGAGGGAGCAACTCCTGCTGGTGAGCAGAGTACTCCTTGTTCTGATCTAGCATCTCCTGAAAGGTTACAAGAACAAAGAAGATGTCATCAAGAATTCCTCATCTAAGTGTAGGGGACTTGTGGCATGTGCCTGTAATTTAAGTGAATGTAAAAGTTACAAATCGGCAAAGGTTTGAAGTAAGAAATCGGCAAATGTTTGAAGTTAGAAATTGGCAAAGGTCTCAAGTTCGATCCCTGGCCTTCCTCTGGATGGTGATGTAAATGATGGGTCCCTGGCATAAATAAGTAAAGGTATTTGATTGATCCACATCTGTAAATACTTTGATTCGCTCATTCACAAAGTTGTGACCCCAACAGTCCACTTAAGTATGCTTCTAGATATCCATACATATGAAGTTTTATTATTAGTAGTATATTTCTTTTTTTTTTTACATCAAAATAGCATCATTACAATATTTCAAAGAAGCAAAGCACATAAGATTACACATGGCTGGTGCACAAACCACACAAACGTCAACATTTAGTAACAAACAGGTCAGAAGCAGTCCAACCTAGTTTGTTCCTCACAGCATAGCATTCATGTACAACATCAAAATAAAGTTTCATTGTTTCAATGAATGCTACTAGTATCCATTTATTAAATGGTAATGCTAGTAGCGGTAATGATTATGGACAAAATCCGGATCTAGATTTGGTGTCTTTTTTAAAAAAACAAAATTTACAATCTGGAGAGGAATCCTTCGTGATATCCCAATATCAAACTAGAATGGGACCCATGGGCATGGCAGAATGGCACTTCATTGATTATGGGGTCCCATAGACTTAAAGGGAATATACTGTACTGAGAAGACGAAAAAGCCTTCAAAAGGAAATCGTGAGCAATCTTCTTGCAAATGGTCTTAAATTCACGTATTGTCCATTTTAGAAACTTGCTGAAAGTTATTTGCCCTCAAATGATCTACATGTGGAGATATTAGTGATTAGATAAAAAAATCCTGAAAATCTTCGGCCCGAACATTTTGATAATTTTAAGAATAGTCACTACATTCTCCACATGTGGATCATTTGAGGGCAAATAAGTTTCAGCAAGTTTCTAAATTGGACAATACACTCATTTAAGACCATTTGCACAGAGATTGCTCACAATCACCTTTTGAAGGTTTTTTGTCTTCCCAGTACAGTATATGCCCTTTAAACCACTTCTTCTCCTTACCTTTCACAAATGAGAAAGATGGAAGAGTAGAACAGTTCCTACAATGAGATTGATCCTGAACAGACAAAATGTCCATACATACATGTACCATGAAGTCACTTACCCTGATAACAGGTGACTGGTCGTGTCCATAAGCCAGGTCTCTCGCTGCAGGAAACAAGGTGGAGGAGACCAGAATAAACCAATATACCTAGCAACTATTAACGTAAGCCGCAATACAACATATATCTCAAGCATGAATACTTTGCTGCTGTAAATGCACAATTTAAAATGCATGTATATTGCATTGAGGCTAGCTGTATTTTCAGGTTTCAAATCTGGCTATGACAATACATACCATAATTGAAGTAAAAGTATCTAGTTTGATCTACAGACCCTCCCACAAAAAAACTATAGATGTAGGTGAATTTCAGGTAAATGCACAGGTGAACATTTGTTTTTAAAGATCACAATATGTTGACATGGCTTTTTAATCAATAAAACAGAGGGGGAAATCATATCATGTCAGTTCTGCGTCATCTAGTGTGTTATATATCCAACACTGGGAGTGAATTGTGACCAAGCAGAAAAGGACTATAGTAGGTTCCATAAATGACTAAGTCTGAAAAACTACAAGTTTTAAACATGCATTAACACATGGGCCAACAGACATCACAAACAGGATGATCTCAAATAAGATCACGTCGATAGGTGCTGTATCATGTGATCAATCATCGATTCACAGAGGGGAATAAAACAACACCAAGAGAAGAGTTGATTTGAAAGATGAACCTACCTGGAACTCCTTCATCATTAACAGCTTCAACCTGAGAATGAAATAAACAAAGATATGGCGATCAAACAGAGATTGTTATTTGTTATGTTTGCAATGTAATAATAGAGGGTTCCCAGGAGCAGCCGTATTGGAGGACAAACAATAAAAACCTGTGCATCAGACCATGAACAGTCATTGTTTTCATGGTCTGATTTACAGGTTTTTATTGTTTTGTCCTCCAATATGGCTGCTCATGGGAACGTTTTATACATTGAAACATGAACACATCTGCTCACATAATCTCAACTAATTGTTTCTATCTGTTATCTTCATTTTACGATAGTATTTCAGATTTTTTTCAGAAAAATTTAGACCAGCGCTCACAACCAAAAACAAGATTATTTTGAGGTACCCAGGCAGCCCCTGTACCATGCTTGTGCACACTTTTGATAGGCAAAGGGTGAAAATCAAATGTAACTGGTTGATCACGAGTCCTGCCATTGTGTCCACTGGATATTTTGCTTTGTTACAGAAAACATGCTGCTAGTGCAGGCAATGTGTACTGGCGTATAAAAACTTCCTGCAGAGACGGATATATAATGTTTAGTCAAAAATCCTTCTTAAACAAGAGTTCTCCAAAGATGTTCCACAAATATGATTTTGAACTATAGCTAAATAATTGACCTACTGATTGCATATATCAACAACATTCAAATATAATCAAAAAATACTTAAAACAGGCTTAGGCCAGGTAGACCCAGTTCCCATTTCGGAGTAGAAAACTTGGCAACTGGAAATACTCAGTTCCCGTAGTAAATGGGTTGATTCAAATCCATGCACTTTATCTTCTATCTCTCTGCTCATACATGTACATGTAGCCAATATTAAAGCCTGATTGAAATGGTTTGCTCTCTTATCAACCTATGTAGTTGTGACAGGCCTACTGGATGAGAACTATGTCATGTGATGTCTTTGCATGTTGCCCGTTAACGCCCATAAGTTCATAAGTACATCAGTTCTTCATGTTTCCAGTGCACCACATATATGTACATGTATGTAGATTGGTGTTTCATTGCCCACACAGTTCATAAACACGTCACTTGGACGCAACAGTGATGCCATATTTTATATGGGTATTGAATATTAATGACATGGGTATTGAATATTAATGACATGGGTAATGAATATTAATGACAAGGGCAAGTTTCATGACCTAAACACAGCACAGATGTGTTGGGAAATTTGGGAAAAACATAGCATCCAAGGTAAAGTTGACGACTCGAAAAGTAGGCCTTAGCATCCTACGAGATATATCGCAGGGGTGAGGGTGATTGGGAACTCACATTTGCTCCTGAGAAGATGAATCTGAGACAATCCTTGAGGTTCCCGGCCTGAACTGCTTTCAGCAACTCCTACAGGTCAGAGAAAGAGGAAACATTTGTACACTGCCCTTCTTACATCTCACATATTTACTATATATAAATATTTAGTTTCAATTATATCATTTTTTAGTTTCCAATTTGCAATGGGCAATGAGGTTTCAGTTCTGTGACACATGTTGGAAGCATTGGTCCTCCTACTTTTGTTGTGTAACATTTTTTTATGAGTTGTGTTTGTTGCCATTTGGGTTTATATCCTTTTTATAAGCATTATTTCCTGTAATCTATGTTCATGTTATGTATTGTTGTGTTATTTGTACACAGGGCCTCCAGGGAGAACAGTGCAAGCTCACTGATGGGGCTACCCTTTTTAAAAAAGACTACCACGGGTTTTTTCCCTTGCAAATCATGTCAAAGTCTGGCTGTGGCTAAAATGCAGCGTTAGCAAAAGTCGGCGTCTTTAAAACCATCATGTATACACATAAATGGGACTATGCATTGTGTGAAAACATTCAACAACAAAATAGATGGCTTTGATAGCACATGAGCAGATTATTACTGGTACGAATGACCTCAGGCCAATCGTACCACTCACAGAGTAAAATGCAAATTCCAAAGATAGTGGACCACGCTTATACTCATTATAATGCAGATATAACAACAGCGATTCAGCTCTGAGAAGGTAGTGAAAGAACATTCCACGAGTGCATGCACGTGCTTCAATTGTTGGCATGGGCATACAGTAAAATAACACCCCTACACAGCTTCATGATCAAATCCTTAGTCGTTCTTGATTCAGCAGAGTGTCCGACCATGATGTAACTATGAACTGGATTACTGACGTACCGGTAATACGATCTCAATCACAGCACCAGCATAATTACCGGTACTAAGAAAGCGTCAGGACTTGTATTTGTCCGAGACAACTCAAAGATACCGCTAAGGAGAAAGCTACGGCTCAAACTAGCAAACTCGGTTAGATGCCAGCCGCCATTGCTTCTTTGATCTCCAGCGGCAGCCTCAAGATGGCGGTATACACAAGACCATAATAAGGAAGTGACCCAATTTTTTTTTATTTTTTTTTTTCAAATTGCGTTCTCAAAATCGGGCTGCGGCTTATCAGCGGATGCGGCTCATACAACGGTCAGAGGGAATATAAATAAAAAATACGGAAATACATGTACAAAAGAGTTCTGAGAGTTGTTGTTCTGTTTGTTATCTTCAGGTGGCATTACAGAGCACTGCTGTGGTCTTCACAGGAGCACATCATTCAACTCTGATCTCTCCCAAGTGAGTGGCACCAATCAGCCCTCCTCTTCAAAGTTATATCTTGATATCATGAGTCTCAGATTGGCCAACATTAGCAGACAGCCTCTTTGATGTCTTCCTATTCTATTCTATTCTACCTTGTTGACTTCCTCTCTTTCCCACAGGATCTGTTCACAGTACTGGCGATCCATGTACTTCTTCACAATGAACATCTTCCGCTGCTCTCTGCAAAAACAAACATTTTAAAATGAATATTAAATAAACCATTATAGCTATCTGCTGGCGTGCTTTACTGTTCCTGCATACATGCGGGCTGGTCTTCCCCCACATAAATACTGAGCAGTGCGACCCCCGCCTTATCTGCCGTACAGCCAATAAACAACAGGTTACAAATAAATTTCAGATGCCTTATAAAGGTATATTTAAGCCACATTCTTTTGGTAAGTGCAGCTCCATGGCAAATCTCCTTACTGGACCAGTTTTCATAAAGTAGGAAAATCTATCCTTGAGCATGGGGTTAATAAATAAAACTAATGTGCAGGTATAATCTGTTCAAGAAAAACACTGGAAATGGTACACATTTGAACATGGAAGAGATCTTCTTCTTCATAATTCTTTTCATGCTGTTGTTTCATCTTTTTCACCTCAAATGTTAAATCCCCAGACTAGCCCCTTCTGCTTACATACTGTCACCAGGCACTGGTTTGACCCCCCCCCCCCCCACTCCCTCCTCTTCCCCCACATTCCTCTACTCCTTCTCTTTCCTCTCCACCTTCTCCTTTTCATTATTCTTCCCTTTCTTCTCCTCCTCTTTTTTCCTTTTCTTTTGCCACACATCAACACTGGGACCTCCCAATCTTCTACCCCATCCTACATACTTTTATCCTGTCCTCCTACTTCTTCTTCTCTTTCTATTCTTCTCCACCTCCCATTTTCTCCCTTTCATTACCCACACTTCAAAACCAGCAGCTCCCAACCTTCCAGCCCCTCCTATTAACACTCACCCACCAGACATTGATCTGGCCCTGTCCTCCTCCTTCCCTTTCTCATTCTTCTTCTCTTCCCTTTCTTATCTTCCTCCTATTTTCTCCTTCCTTTGTCCTATACATCAAAACCAAACCTTCCATCCCCTCCTATTCACACATTGATCTGGCCCTTTCCTCCTCCTTCCCTTTCTCCTTCTTGTCATTCCCCCTCCCACTCCCCCTTCCCCTCCCCTCCCCCTCCTCCTCCCCCTTTCCCCTCCCCTCCTCCTCCCCCTCCTCCACCCCTCCTCCTCCCCCTCCCCCTGCTACTTACACACTGTCATCTGGCATGGGTTTGACCCCATCCATGGGGTCAAGGGTCATCTCCCAGAAGTTGTTGCTAACCCGGTTGCCCACGGCAGCAAAGACCTCGAGGGCAGTGTCTGTGAATGCCTTCACGTCCATCTTGAGAGACCTGACCTTTGACACATGAACCCCTAGCTGCCGATGGATGCCTGGTGTCCAAAACACAAACAACTAAGCATTACAGATGGGCATTCACAAACCACCAAATGGGCATTGTAGCACACAGCTTTCTTATATTATAACTAGCAATTCTAACAATTGTTGTATGCACCACACAGCAACATCCAGACTTTCTGGGCAGTTTTCCAGTGCCATGCACTAGTACACAAGACCCAAAGCGAACATGACTGCAAACAAAACCTGAACGCGGCTGCATGGCACACTATTCGATGACCTTGCTATTATCCAGTATGGAGAATAATAAGTACCATAAAAACAGCCAATAAGCATTTTAAGAACACTTCACAATATTTATTACTGCGTAATAAATACACGTATCGTAATTGATGACAGTGACTTACCAGAGCATTTCTTGCATATGACGATGCCAAAGTTCAGTGAACACCAATCAGGATCTACATGAGAGAATTTTGTTGAGTTTAGTAATATTTATATATATATTTCCTGTGATATACCAAATGTTCTCCCTTTTACATAAATAAATGGGTATATCATCATTATGTTTCACTTTCTCTCTCCTGCTCTTGTTTTCACTCTTGGGAGATTAACTTAAAGGGATAGTTCACCCTGAAATTAAGTTGGTTTCAATAAGAGGGGAGACATGAAAGAAACTTATTAGTGAAGGTCTGATGAAAATCCTTCAAAGGATACGAAAGTTATGATCTTTTAAACTTCTGATTTTGTGACGTTTCATGCGAGGTTCTCTCCCATAAGTTGTGTGCAATTTTTTTAAAAATGTAAATTTTCTCCAAAAGATAAGCATCCTTTTACCTGTGCATTTGATACATCATTAGAACTATGTTTTTACACACATACCTGTATGAAAAAAAATAATCATGTTGTCAAAAACAGAAAAATAGCAATTTATGGCATTTTTTTGTATACAACATACTGGGGAGCCCCTCGCATTTCAAAAGATCATAACTTCCTTATCCTTTGACAGATTTCCGTCAAACCTTCAATGATACGTTTCTTTCATGTTTCTGCTTTTATTGAAACCAAATTATTTCTTGCATCCCCTTCAGTGCTCTCGATGTACAGATTTTAATGTACTAGGTAGTCAGAGAGTTGGGCCACAATTGTCTTCATCTTCTGTGAAAAGCGAGTATTATATAATCATGACATTACTTATATAGTGCTGTGGATATATGTACAATGAGTCTTAAGAATAAACAAATTGAACCCAACTCAGACTGTGTTCGGACTAAATCCTTAGGTAGTTATCTCAATTACTGAATAGAGCAAAGTAAGCAAATTCAAGAAATAAAGCCAGACGTACCTGACATGTTGCAATCAGCACACAGCTGGTTGGCTTCATTCTCCCATGCTCTGTGTAGGTACTGAGAGCAAAGGGGAACGGGGAATTAAAAAAATGTAAACAACATCAAAGAAATTGAGATGTCAAGTGGAAGTTGAAAATTAGCTTAGAATATTTAGAATTACTTCATTCTCTCGTGCTCTGTGGAGGTACTCCAAGCAATGGGAAATTGGGAATGAAAAATAGTGTAAAATGACATCAAAGAAATTTAAATTACAAGTGGAAGTTGAAAATTGGCTTAGAATAGCTATAGAATATCCTAAATATATACTCTCATACCAAACTCATACCATAAAAGGCATGAGATTACAAGGAATGGCATAAGCATTAAGGCATATATGCACTTCATCAAAATTATGTATACTAAGTCAAGCTCAAAAGATATCAAGCTTTGCTCTCAATTAACCTGTCTGGAGTAGAAAAGAGCACAGCCTCAGAGGAACAAGTTGATCTCTCAGATATTGGTTCCTATCTTGAATCATACAACATTTTTTCACCTTCCTCTAATACTTTGGTTACTTTGTATAAAGGTGCACAATCTATAGAATTACTTGTTTACCTAACACAGGCATCAAGGTATCATTCTTAATGGAAACCATATTAGCATTCCTGTTTGCAGTGTGTATCTATTGAGAAAGGAGCACAGTCTATAAAGCAATTACATTAACATACACAGGCTACTATTCTTGATGGATACCATTTCATTTCACATCCTTCCAATACTCTATGTATTCTCTGCATTCAGAGAAAGGAGCGCAGTCTGCATAACTACACATTTATCTAACATACACAGATTACTTTTCTTGATGGATACCATTTTATTTCACCTCCCTCTAATACACTATGTACTCTCTATATTAAGAGAAGGGAGCCCAGTCTGCATAGCTACCAGTTTATCTGACAGTCCCTCTAAGACGGCCTCCATCATAGCATCCACCCAT
>OZ022582.1:19376157-19381157 GCA_963669155.1 Arbacia lixula | reverse complement strand
TCCAATACATCAGTAATTAGTAATTATAGTATTTACAGAAAAAAACAAATACATACATGTATTCAGCAAAATTGCCATATAGTTTACAATTGTGTAAGGCTTATCATATACATGTATTACAAACCTTATCGGAGCTGTAGTAACACAAAATCTCTCCCTTGATGGCAAAGTATCTGAACATGAGAAAAATAAACACAGGAAAGCCCACATGATATATTATCATGTTCACTTGCTTTATCAAAAATATACATTTTACAATTTTTTTTACAGAAATATTAACCCTTGTATGCTAAATAATCTGCTGCCCTATGGGAATCACGTATAACGATCGTGATTGATTTTGTACACAAAGTTAATTGTTTAGGTTTGTATAAGACACATGTTCAACAGTAACTACGAAGAACAATTTCGAGTGAAAGATTGAAGAAAGAAGCGAAAATTGAATTACACAGCACAACCTTTTCTTCTGCACCTACTGTTCTACATTAAACATGTTCAGACGTGTTTAAGTTCAGATAAAAAAAGGAAACATTGGTTTGCCGATTCCATGCAACATCTTGTCTACATAATAAGAATGTGTCAGTCTCACAACTCTCGTAATACTCTTAAGAGAAAAGCCTATGCCCTATCGTATAAAGGGTAATAAATCAACTGTAATTCTGTACAACAGAGATAGAGGATTGGACTTTTGACAGATTCACACCAATCACAAATCTTAATAAGCAGGGGCCCTGGGCCCAAATTCGTTAAACCTTAATAGACGAGTAAGTTACTAAACATGCATGTAACTGGATGCGTTTTAGCAGCTATCAAGGCTTATTAAGGTTTCATGAACGTGGCCCAAGGATGGTATTTTTAATTTCCTTACCTTTTCTGATTGCATCCCTCCATCTTGAGGTACCCCTGAAAAGAACCAGAAATGCGATCAAGGAATTGCAGTGACTTATTACTGCTTGCATTCTTTAAAAGTATAAGTTGCAATTCTGTTGACGGCAACACAAACATAATCATTACATCTCTGGATGGCCTGTGTCACCTGAAAATTAATTGCACCCTATAAGGAATTTGGAGTTTATTCATAGCTTTTTGTCTATTGTCTATACAGCAGATTCACGCTGCTTAGGGTGCATTTATTCTCAATTTACGAAGGCAGAATCAGCGTTTGGAAACGCCCATTGTAAATGCTCATCCAAAATGTTATTCACAGGGGTACTGTTTATGCTCAACTTTTTTGAGCTCGAGAAAAGGCTGATTTCGCGAATATGCACTGCGCATGTGCTAGTTCGTTGACCCAAGAAGGGAGGTCAAACTGGGGCGCGCACTTTGGGGAAGTTTTGAATCGAGTACTGTATTCATAAGAGTCTGCTGGTCGTAAAGGAAGGGCGCACGCATTTTCACCTGAACCGGAAAGGCGTTCAGATGACATCATTTAAACGCATATACATCACTTCTGCATTTATGTTTCCCCATTATCCGTGATTAGTCACAATTGGTAATCATAAATGCACCTCTTTGTGCCTTTTGAAACGACGTTTTGAAATCTCTCTCTCTCCTTCTTCATTTCTCCCCCTTTCTCTCTGCATTTCCTTTGTGTTCTTTTCTCATGCTTCAAATGACAACGCTATTTCATTTTAATTCTACTACTAGCATTTTATCATTCTGTGAAGTATTTTGCCAGGAATTTATTGCAGAAAATGGTACCAGAATAACGAAGATGACAAAGATTTCAACCCTGACTTTAACTGTTTACTATCCAATTGTTCTTGTTTATCTCTAGTATTATGTTTTTATATTCTTATTGTTTTTTTGAATGTGTCATGTTTAACTTCCTGAATTGAATGAATCTTGACAAACAATGGACTTACCTCTTTGTCTGGGCAGCTCATATCTCCTCCCTTAGGAAAGCCACCAGGCGGAGCCTACAGCATAGGGTTGAATGGTTAAACAATATGGTTGAATGATTTACCTCTATACCCACGCCTACAATTCAACATACTAAGAATGGTAGAAAGTGACACTTAAATACTGATGTGGATACTTATATCTACAACAAAGTGATAACTGATAGCACATGCTTGTAAACTCACTGTGAAAATAATGTGAGACATCAGATAAATTAAAGAAAAAAATTCCACAAAATATCAAACATTATACAGTCACAAATACCAAGAGAAGAATATAATGCAATGAGGATGAAAGTTGTAGAATAAGTTGTAGAATATGAATATCTATCTCTCATCACCCTTTTGCAGTTTAAGTGTGTATCACCAGAGTGTTTTAGATCACTGCTTGACAATCTTGTCTGTTAATAAATTGTAAAATCGACTTTAAAAAAATAGTGAAATAGTGTACATGATGTGGAAATCAAATCCCCATATTGAATGTAAGCGTGTAGATTGGGATGTTTAAAACCAGTAAAGAAAAAATGTGCTTCTAGTTCAATGAAAAAATGTACATTGCACTTTGACCAGTATGCATTGTTCAAGATGTTTACATTAAAAGTAGCTGGACTGTGCACGTCAAAGGAAATCATAAAAAATAGAGCCCCAGTCACACTATTACAACTGCATGTTAAAACATCATTATTAGTATTATGTTCATGTACTGTACATGTACATGTAAATCTACATACATGCATGGTTTAAGTTTTTCTCACTCACGTGTAGACAGTTCTTAAAAGTGGTCTGAAATCAAATTCAACTCATTTATCATACTAGAAAATGCAGAAAAACATGAGACAGACTGTGACAAGCTTGCGATTCAACATGCATGTGAGTGCTTGCTACAATGCAGAGACCGTATTCTCCACAGCCACACCTTAACAGCTCTAGAAACATTACAAAATAACGACGACCAAAACCACATTCTGTATCGTAGCTATCACACAATTGCAAAAACTTATACTACAACTCATGTTCACAGCTTGGTACCCATCATGCTATATGATGGTACATGTACATGTATAATCACTCTATAACTTGTTTCCTTTTCTGTAATACATTTTTTTTCACATGGAACATAAAGAATAGCATAAAATAAAAATTGTAGAAATTGTATGTTTCATGGGATGATAATAAAGAGACTCTTAAGAGACTTGATGTCAGAACTATGGTGTGATTACATAATTATGTTCATTATCTCTACAAAAGGCATTCAAAACAAAACAAAGTAAAAACATGTCAAAACACACATTTGTATATCCACAATCTGAGTATAAAAATCAGGCCAAAAAGAAGGGGGAAACCTAAAAAACAAAAACTGATCATAACAAGATAAAACAAAAAGCATCATAGCATCTTTTTTCGTGGATATGAGTAACCAAGTGTTGTAACTGATATAAATTGGAAGTAGCAATGCAGAAACTTAGGACAAATCAATCAATAATGAATACTCCAGTTGCCTTGAAGTATCAGATCTGTTACCATGGTAATTATACAAATAAGGTCACAGGTAGCCTTAGTTCTAGGCTTTGGAGTCTGTTTCTTTCTGATGCTGCTGCAACCACAACTGAGTTTGGACGTTTAGACTAATGCTTTCTCCCCAGCTTCCCTCCACAGGGAAGAAGGCTGAAGAGATGCTTAGTCTTTGCGTCCAGACACAAGTTGTAATGGCGGTGCTTGGTGTATATATGTTCATGCATGCAGCGCATCCTCATCCACAAACTCCACAGCTTGGAACTCAGGCTAGCTGACATGCAGCAAGGCTCATGGTAATCTGCTGCTTGGAAAGACCGATCTTACCGACAAATCAAATCAAAGAAAAGGGAAATCTTTTTTGCACCAAGTCAAAAGAAATGCTTCGTGACATTCTCTGCGTTCTCAAGCTACGACTCACCAGGGCACCATATTTAGCGATGTAGGCAGACTTAACAGTGTAAATGGAGATTAGAAAGAGGATTAACGGATATGGCACAGGTAGATATATCTATATGTTGCTCAGCGAAAAAAAAAGAAGTTTGTCACACATTCCAGTCATTCCATGCAGCTCTCACAGGTGAATATACAAGTTCAGTACATGTTTGTTTGTTACACTCACAGGTAAAGTACAGAAGTGGTAAGATGATTAAATGGAATTGAATCATTTATTTTGGTCCCTTCATGGAAATTTGCTTTGCTCACAAAAGTGATGCATATAATACTTTGATACAAAATAGCATCATAAACATGCAAGATTTATTGCTTTGTTACACACACATCATGTGAAAAAAAGAAGACAAAAATGTAATTGGCCCATCTTCATAGAAGAACTGTTCTTTTTCTTTGATTTTAAAGATGGACTCGTTATCTTTTTGATATGATTCCTACATGAGATTCTGAAACTAATGAGAAAGGATCCCGTGATCAGAACGGTTCCGCCATGATGGCGAGTCGCTCTATCTTCTATCCACTTCTGGACATTACCTTAATCCTCCAAAGAGGAGTTTTAAATGCAAGTTTGACAAATGGAACAGCAAGGGAATGGAAAGGAACATGCAAGGAGTAACATTGTAACATTCGCAGATAAAGGGGTGGGAGCAAGAGAAGGATATGTTTTTGACTTGAGGTAGCAGAACTTGAAGCAAGAAAGCAGATAGATCTAATAAGATTTAACATTGTTTCCACTTCTGAACATATACTATATATTGTTAGCTTAATTGAAACTGAATGGACCTATTTATTAAAGCGCCTCACACATGTTATATAAGTTTGTCATCTTGTCATTTGATCTGTACCATTACTTTCCCTTACCATTAATTTTTTTTTATGACAAACAGCTGATAAAGGTGGTGCACATCTAACAGTGATGTAAGTGTCTTTCTATCTGCACCAAGTGCTCAAATATTAGATTTGGGCAGGACACAGGGGGAGGGGGAGGGGGAGGGGAAGGGGAGGGGGAGGGGGAGGGGAGGGGGAGGGGAGGTCGAGGGAGGGGGAGGGGAGGGGAGGGGAGGGGAGGGGAGGGGAGGGGAGGGGAGGGGAGGGGAGGGGGGAGGGGTGGGGGAGGGGAGGGGAGGGGGGAGG